>WAAD01018803.1:90752-218512 GCA_013389945.1 Fregata magnificens
TCCAGCGAGACCTGGACAGGCTGGAGAGCTGGGCTGAGGGGAACCGAATGAAATTCAACAAGAGCAAGTGTAAGGTCCTGCACCTGGGGAGGAACAACCCCATGCACCAGTACAGGTTGGGGGTTGACCTGCTGGAAAGTAGCACTGCTGAGAAGGACCTGGGAGTGCTGGTGGACAGCAGGCTGATCATGAGCCAGCACTGTGCCCTTGTGGCCAAGAAGGCCAACAGCATCCTGGGGTGCATCAAAAGGAGTGTGGCCAGCAGGTCGAGGGAGGTTATCCTCCCCCTCTACTTGGCCCTGGTGAGGCCACATGTAGAGCACTGTGTCCAGTTCTGGGCTCCCCAGTTCAAGAAGGACAGGGAACTGCTGGAGCAAGTCCAGCGGAGAGCTATGAAGATGATCAGGGGACTGGAGCACCTCTCTTATGAAGAAAGGCTGAGAGACCTGGATCTGTTCAGCCTAGAAAAAAGAAGACTGAGGGGGGATCTTGTCAGTGCTTACAAATATCTAAAGTGTGGGTGTCAAGAGGATGGGGCCAGACTCTTCTCAGTGGTGCCCAATGACAGGACAAGGGGCAATGGAACACAGGAAGTTCCAGCTGAACATGAGAAAAAACTTCTTTACTGTGAGGGTGACAGAGCATTGGAACAGGCTGTCCAGAGAGGTTGTTGAATCTCCTTGTCTGGAAATATTCAAAACCCGCCTGGACGCAGTCCTGTGTACCCTGCTGTAGGTGTAACTGCTCAAGCAGGGGGGTTGGACAAGATGATGTTCAGAGGTCCCTTCCAACCCCAACCATTCTGTGATTCTTTTACCACTGTACATTCAGTGCTGGCGTAGACCATGCTTGCCTGAGAGAATTGCATCGGCACAGTTAGACCAGTGGCAGATGCGCCTCCAGACAAGAGGTGGGTTACAGACACGAGTGACCTCCATTCGTGGAGCTGCCAAGTTTCAACAGCCAGGTTTTGTGCTGGCTGGGACATCTGCAGCATGTGCTTCCTGCACATTGCACATTAATACCCCATCAGACAGCATTAGCCTCTTTCATCTTAACAAATGTAGGTGTCTGTGGTTATAGAATCATAGAATCGTTTAGGTTGGAAAAGACGTTTAAGGTCATCAAGTCCAACTGTTAACCTAGCGCTGCCTAGTCCACCACTAAACCATGTCCCTAAGCACCACAGCTACACGTCTTTTAAATACCTCCAGGGATGGTGACTCAACCCCTTCCCTGGGCAGCCTGTTCCAATGCTTGATGACCCTTTCGGTGAAGAAATTTTTCCTAATATGCAATCCAAACCTCCCCTGGCGCACCCTGAGGCCATTTCCTCTCATCCTATCGCTTGCAACTTGGGAGGAGAGACCAACCCCCACCTTGCTGCAACCTCCTCTCAGGTAGTTTTAGAGAGTGATAAGGTGTCCCCTCAGCCTCCTCTTCTCCAGGCTAAACAACCCCAGTTCCCTCAGCTACTCCTCATAAGACTTGTGCTCCGGACCCTTCACCAGCTTTGCTGCCCTTCTTTGGACACGCTCCAGCAGCTCAGTGTCTGTCTTGTACTGAGGGGCCCCAAACTGAACACAGTATTCGAGGTGCAGCCAATGAAGCAATCATGTGGCAAAGCCTGTGTCGTGTGTCCCCCCTCCCGCTCCCTGCTGCTTCTGCGATCCCTGATGAACCGTACCCCCTACCTCAGTTGGCAGCCTTCCAGGTGCTGGTTGCCCTGCTTTCTGGGGCTGTGGCTGCTCTCACATAATTCTGTGTAGGCATCTTTATCTGGCACGGTGTGCTGTGAAGCTCATTTTACATTAACTTGCACCACGCTCCCTCAATCAGCAGCGCGTAAGACAAAGAAACATATGGGCCTTTATCGTTGTCATTACTGTAATGATGATTACCCAGGGAAAAAGGGAAGATAGTTAAGAGCAAAATCAAAATGACAAGATTCTCATATTAACACACCATTCTAATCAAGTAATCTGGTTCAAGTAATTACATTATGATTACTCAGAAGGTATTCATTTTAAGATCCAGAAATCTAAATTTACGTAAGGCCAAAGCCGTGTAGCATCTGTGTTATTACTGCAATGCATATGTCGTTGTCTGGACTAGATATGGGAAGGCTTTTTCTAGAACATTTGCTTTGCAGTGAAAGTAGGTTTCTTTACAATGTATAAATAACTTAAATCAACCCCTTCTTCTAAATTAAGAATTTTCCTTTCTTCTTTTGAGATTTTAAAGAGAGGTGTATTTAAATGTCTATGGTAAATTTCTCTAATTTCTTCTGTTTTAAAAGGAAGACAGGAACAATTTCTATATAAGTGCGCAACAGTTAATGATAATCAATATTTTGCCTAATGTACCGATATCTATGTAAATCATAAAGATTAGCTAAGGAATTTTCCTTTTATGCTTAAATGATATGTGACATTGACCAATAGCTGAATAAATCTAATTTAGTGTTGCTCTGCTCTTTTTGAAATACCTATTTACTAGCAGTTTGTCATGCGTTTCTAATGACAGTCATAGTAAATTTAGACTGTTTTGTTCTGTTACTAATCTGATCTAATTAGTTTAAGTATACAGCAAAGAACAGAACCCACAGTTAGCAGTAGACTCAAAACACAGTGCTGGGTTCACAGCTGCATAATTAATTTCATTTATTGCTGCAAAAATGCATGTATGGTTCATCTGACTTTTTTAGTTTATGTTAGATGGATTATTTGAAAAGTTGCTTTTCTTTAATTTTGCTCTGCTTCATCTGAACCCTTGTTCTCAATTATGTCCAGCCAGCTCAATCTGCTGAGAGCTTCAGGGCAGCTCTCATTCCCAGTGAAATACCTTTCAAGAAGTGTTTGGTATGGTATAAGGTCAGACCATAGGTTTAGGGTTCCTGCTAAGCTTACATGAACCTTTTCCCTTGCTTGTACGCAGAGGCTCTTCCCCAGCCATTGTCCTTCTGACTGCGATCCTCTGTAGTGGCTGCCTCCAAGAACACCCACATCTGTTTTCCTCTTTAGTCTCCAGTTCTTTGCTGGTCTTTTTTACTTCTCTCAGACTCTGCTATTTTTCCCTGTAACTGTGTATTTACTTCTGTAAAGCCTTTTGAACACAATTTACATATAAAATGCTAGACAAAATAAGAGCATATTGCATGGTTTGGGCTTACTCTGCATCCACAGCTGGTAGTAATAGAAAAACTGAAACATTATCAAGTTGATTGTGATACTGCTTGAATAAAGAGCTGTGATTTCATATAGAGTCTCTTTTTTTTTTAAATAGAAAGCTCTAACACGTCTTTCTGTGCAATTTCATTAAAAAAGCACATGCTTCAGTTTTGTTTGGCAGGAAACAATGGGCACTAACAGCCCAGTGACCAGCATTTGGCAAGTACCCTGTCCAGAACACGTATTTGCTGGGTAAACAAGCTATATGGAGTTAGGAAACTGCTGATTTGATGGTGCAAAGACTGTGAATATCTTCTCATGTAGAAAGCATGTGGTGCCTTTCTTATAAACGCTACAGGTAGAGTATGTGTCATTCTTTAACGCTGCTATGGGGAAAATTGCAAAATGGAAAAATACTAATAAGCTTTTCCAGACGGCAGTATAAAAACATTATTGCTTCTGCTACCATGTCTGCTATTTATTATATCTCCTGTTACCCAAGCATGGCTTAATTCTACCACAAGTTTCCCTCAGTTCAGTTCTGTTGGAAATGCCTAGGACAGAAATGTGGAGAAGGTCTTCTGCTGAAGGTAGCTTGAGTGTACTTCATTTTCATAATTTTGTATTAAAATGCTAGGGTTTTTTGAGGCAGTTTATCTGGTTCCAAGATTTGCAACTGATTTTTTTATTTTGATTCTAATTCCTGTATTTGCTGTTCCTCCAGTTTTGACATCAACTATATAAAGGGAAGGGAAGGGAAAGGAAGGCCACAAGACATCAAGGCATGGAGACACTTTTAAAGTCATGGTTTAGCTAAACTGTTAGGCTCAAGTCTTTTGTTGGTGTGACAACAGGGGATGCCATTATGTATGCTGTGAGCCACTGGTGCATAAATGCTCTGGAGGACAGTTTCTTCATGCTCAGTCAGGGGTAAGTCAGGGACTGTAAGGGAAAAGGCACTTTCCCTGGGAAGTCACATTGAAAACCACTGCAGAAGAAGGACTGATGCCCAGGAGGTGCCCAGTGAGGGGTTCAAGAGGAAGCAGAGGCCCCCAGGCAGTCCGTAGGTGGGATCCAGCCTGCAGAAGGAATCATCCCCATCACCAGAAGCCTGCAGCCTCCTGCCAGCTTTCCCGGTAGCCCCTCAGCCACATCTTTTCTAGTACCTGTAAGTGTATTCACTACATGATGTGCCTTGCTGCATGGTAGGCTCACGTGCACATCCATGCTAAGGGCTGTGAACATATTACAACTGTAAATAGTGGCCTAACTGTGCTAATGATTGCTCCCATAACAAGACACTGACCCAGACCGGTACTATCCAGAGAAGGGGCATCAGTTTGCTGGAAACTATACAAATCAAATTAATTGTTGGGGAAAGTCAGTGAAATCCTATAGAGACATTTTGGATTCACACCAAGGAATTAAGCTTGAGTTGTTATGTTTTTTTCTAGAGCCTGTTTATCACTGGGAGAAGGATTTACTTGACAGGTATTGGAATGGGAACAGCTAAACAAGCACTAAATATATGGTAACTGGGTACTGTTTCAGAAGTCAAGGTTAAAATCAGAGCTACCATTTTGCCATGCAAGAGACTTATAAGGTGAATAGCCTAAGAAACTGGATACAATTTTCTGTTGTGAACTCTTCTGCTAAGCAGACTCTTCCTGCAGAAGAAGGTATGAAGTCTCTGAGGAGTCAAAGACTAATGCCATGTAGCTCCCCAGGAGGGATGAAGTTCTTGCTCACACTGCACAGAATGAACCAAAGCATGCTGACTGAAATGAACAGGATCACTAAGGAAGGATTTCTGGCCAGCAAAAAGGCATTCGCCTGTAGGTGTTAAAGTTGTGTAATCTGCAAGATCAATGGTTGAAGAGTGCAAAGAGAATCCACCTATTTTGGAGTTTGTCTGTTACAGACTAGCAGGAACGATATCCTGAGCAAGGTTGGTATATTTTTCTCCCCTCTGGTATCAGTGAATACATGTCATTACAAAAACTGCCTGGAATTCTTTTCCTCAGATTTATAGGGATTTGCTTTTCCCAAGGATGTGCTGATATTATATGTATTTGGCATTAATGATTTTGAATTGAGTCATTACTGAGTCTGAGAGCTGGCTTATCTGCATGTTGCTGTCTTGCTCGCTCTTAATGGATTGCTGGGTCAGATTTTGAGAGAGTTTCTGGGAGAACAGCTTCTGGGAAATCTAGTCCTTGATCTGTCCCAGGGTAGATGAATGTCTGCCATTTCTAAGAACCCTCTTCCTTTAGTGGCTTGAAATCCGTGTGTTCCTAGGCCAGTCAATTGCCTCCTGTTGTCTTGGGCTTGCAGCAGTCCCATCATCCCCCGAGATAGCAATCAGATGGTGTAGTAATGGCAGGTCTAATACAGAGGGGGTAGATATTGATATCTAGCAATCTATTAATTAAAGAGTTAAGGGTGAAAAGAAAGATAGCTTTTATTTGCTGAGGGAGAAGGAAATTAAACTGCAAACGATGTGTGGCATTTGTGTCCATACACATAAAGGAAGCTGGAAGCAAGTGATGACCCACCACTGAGCAGTCTGAATTAGTCCTACTTCATCTGAAATGGTAAAAAGCTTTCAAGAGACATCGTTAAGGTTGAAGATGAAAACGCCCCCCTTCATCCTACCTCTCAGCAGAAATACCCGGGTTAGAGGGGGAGCTAAGTGAGGCTGTCTGTGTCTGTGAATTCCAGACAATTTTCCTACTCACCCCTCAGAGATGCAGGTTACAAGCTGCTTTGGGCTGGGACCCTGGTAACACTGGGCAGACTCTTTGCCATTTTCTTGGTTTGTTTGCTTAGAAAAATGAAGCCTGTTTATATAGCTTTTCTTTCCCTCACTATGTACCCTGTCTGACTAAAACGCTGAAGGACTTTCTCTTAACCTGTATGTGGACTATCATAAAAACCTAGCACTTTAAAGAAACAAAAAAAGCAACCTTGAGAGTCTGTTTAGCTCATCTTTCCTCCCTCAGCCAGTATTGTCTATATAATTCATGATTCCTAATTATTCAACATTTTCTTAAAAGCTCTGATAGTAGAGACCTCACAGTCTTCTCAGCTGTCCTCTTCCAGTGCCTCACTACGCCCATAAGTATGAAGTTTCTTCCAGCCTGCTCTTTTCTGGATTCCCAGTGATGACTGTTTCTTCATGTACAGTGCCCAAACCTGGACATGGTGCTCCAATCAAAGTTTCACCAAAACTCTTGATATATTGCAAGTTACAGTTCTTGTGACTTGCAAGATATGCCCTTACTTAGACTTCCTAGTAGGATTTTTATCTTTTCTATAGCAACATGATTTTTTTCATTCAACTGCACCTTGACCTCAGATGGTGGTGCCATCCACCTCCCTGTTTCTCTCCCTGTATTTATGCCGTTGATTATTCTAGGCAGAGCATAGCACCCTGAACTTGTTCATATTCAGCTGCAGTCTCATTTTTCCTGCTTCTTTTCCAGCTTTTCACTGTCATTTTGAATTGTAATCCTGTTCTCCAACACATGTGCAGTCCCTCCTAGTTCTGTGTGATCCTGCAGATTTAATTTAACATTCTCTCCTGGATATCCAAATTGTTACTAAAATACCAAACAGAACCAAATAACTGAAACAACCATGCAGAAAATCACTTCAAATGTTCTCAGTGTCAAGAAGGAAACATTCATAGCTACACCCTGGGAATCTTTATGCAACAACATTCATGTAAACCATGTTCTCTCGGTTACTTATGGGAATGTCATGAGAGACTGGAAAAGGCTTTCTGGAAGTCAAGATAGAAGGACACCAGTTATTTCTTCCTTATCCACAATGCGTGTTACACTATGCTAGAAGAAAGTTAAAAGAACATAATTATAATGATCATCAAATTATTTTTGACTTGTTCTGGTGTGTGAAGCTTAATGTAATATTTGAACCAGCTCAGTTAGAAGGTGCAAGTGCTTTTGCAGAAATTAGCAACAACAGGTTTCAATAAAAAAAGATAGTAAAATATGTAAATAATCATAACCTTCCTTTAAATGGGCAATTTGTTGTTGATTGTTCTTTCTTAAAATCCTACATGTTATGCAGTGAAAGCTGTGGCATTACCAATTGGTTGAGTTAATTTTTCTGTGGCCTTGAATGGTTTAGGAGTTGAGTACAATCTTCATTTTGACTAAGGACACCAGGCATGGCAAGTTGACTCACTGGCAGAAGTGGTATGATGATGCCTGCAGAACTGGTTGTTGCCCCAATGGAGGAAGCCAGACTGCCTTCCTCCAAAATACAGCATCAGAGCCCTTTCCCCTTCAGCTCAGGTGTGTACCTCCCCTCAGCCTGTCTTCATATGCATGGATCCAGAAGTGGGTTTTTTCAGAAGGCTTGGGATATTTTTGAGGATGTGGTCCTGCTTTTATAAATCCTCCTGCCTTCCTGACGAATGTCTTCTGTGCTCTTGTACAGCATAGCACTGTTCATTCCTTGGATTCAGGCACCCACCATGGCAGAAAAGTGGACCAGAGAACAATGCATTGACATTTTCTGGGCCAGATCAAGATAGTTAAATAAGGTTGCAGCTTCTGCTTTACCATGTACATGTGAGAGGTTCCTTCAGGGAGCTGGAAGTCCCATGGGCATTGCTTGGGATTCAGCTGCTCATGTGCTCTCCTTGCTGCGCTCTATCAAGAGTTCAAGGGCTGTGAGTTGTGGCAGGCCTTCTGGGGGTGCTTTGCTCTCCCTGTTTTCCCTGAAACTAGAGCTGCTGATCTTGTTCTCTCCATTGGTAAAAAGTTTCCTTTGGTAAGAAAGGGAGACACCCTTGTTCTTATTTTCCCTCCCCTTTCCATGCGGTGGTGGTCAAACCCTTACATCTATAAAGAGGCAATCCTAGCGCACACATTCAGCTCTGAAGATGGCAAAGCCACCAGCAGGAAGAACTTGCACACAGCTGTGTTCCCAGACAGCCTGGAGTGCTGGCAAAAAAGACATCTAGGCTGGTACCACAGGGAGTCTGATGGACTTGCTGGAGGAGAAGGAAGCCACCTTCGTGGTGCAAAATTGCTGTTCCCTTGTGTGACTCAGCTGACTCTCTCTTGGAAAAGGCTGGCATACTTAGACAATGTGG
Organism: Fregata magnificens; assembly: GCA_013389945.1. Classification (NCBI taxonomy): domain Eukaryota; kingdom Metazoa; phylum Chordata; class Aves; order Suliformes; family Fregatidae; genus Fregata; species Fregata magnificens. The sequence goes on from WAAD01018803.1 coordinate 99,048, forward strand.
GTGACAGTCCCACCCCCTGTGCAATAACTTGTTATTTGGGAAAATGGCATTATGGATGTTATGGGGGTTTTTTAGCCATTTGAAAATGCCAGAAGTTCCTCAAACTGTTTGAGCTCCTGTGTCTCACTTCCTTGGAAATTGCATTGTGCTTCTTAATAAACAGGATGTTGAATTTTTAGATGTTGGTTATGAGGTCTCACATGGGATTAAGGGCATCTTATGTTTTTACAGAAACCCTTAAATCAATATTTATGGTTGAACAGCCTAAAACTGTGGCAACCTAATGTGTTTTGTTTCCCTTTTGTCTAGTCTCAGTCTAGACTCATTATGACTCCATATATTCATCATATTTCTGGGTTTCCATAAGATATATAGTTAATTTCCATGTTTGTTTGGAATATAATGCCCAGTGTTTGAAAAAAACCCTACACATTTATATGCTTTCTTTGTATTTCAGATTGAAAAGAATATTTCATCCCTCTGTGGGTTAGTGATTTGCTAATACTCAGTCAAACACTGGAGTTATATTTAGCTGATTCTGTGAAGTGTTCAGCACATGATGCCTCCAACTGGCTAACCCCAAGGGATATTTTCAAAGCTGGGAAGTCCTGATAGTGGCATTGTGGCAGGCAGGTTGTAAAATCTTTCTTGAGTTGAAGATTAAGAAACTCTTGTGAGGGGAAGGATTTGAATCCAAATAACTCTCTAGGTTTGGCCTGGGATCTAAAAGCCAGCTGTTGCTCTGTGGAAGCAATCTGAGAACATAATAGAAAAAAGATCCCCATTCATTTGATCACAAAACCTATGAAAAACACTAAAGAGAATATGGAGGAAACACACAGAGCTGTCTGTCCAAACTGCTCTGTGTGCATTTTCATGTGTTGCTTCTGTAAATGTCAGTGTAAGTGATGATCCTAAATTTCTACTGCTATAAAAGTTTCCTTCCTTCTCTATGAGATTCAGAACTCCTGTGGTCCCTAAGCAGATTAACAGCTTCGCAATAACATGTATACCAAGAGCCTAATTTAAGTTCCTGATAGCCTTGCAGAGGGCTGGGAGCTGGAACAGGATTTCCAAAGAAGACATGAAGGATGTGTGCTTTAGGACCTTTTCTGAGTTATAGATACATGTTACATGGGCCTTTATGGGGAATTTACTGATCTGCATTCTTCAAAAAATGTTATGGGCAGGGAGAAACTTTCAAATGGGGACAGATTATAGAGACAGATGACCAGCTTCTGCATCATTTTGCTATGCATAATTTCATTTAGCATCAGAGAAGAGGCATTACCTGCAAGATAGAATGCATTATGGCCCAATATTTGTAGTGTTAGGAAAATATTAAGAGGACATACAAGGATTACAAACTTGTAAGCTAAAGGGCAGCAACTGCTGAACACCTACGCACTACGAAACTGCTGGCTGATGGAAGAGACTGAGCTGTGGTCCACCCTGCCATGTGCTGTACAGATGTATGAGGCCATCCTAACACACAGTTCCCCCAGTGCTGAGGTGGGAAGCTGAAAATTCCATGCTTACCCCATTGCACCTTGTCCTGCTCTGAGAGTGTAGGGGGCTCTATGGAGGATTTCACGGCCTCTGGGCTTGTCAACTGTGCTTTATCACCCTGGCAGGCAGGGGCTGGAGATGGTCTTCATGTGGACTGGGCTGTTCTAGCTCCTGCACTTCTAAAACTGGAGACCACGTCTTGCCCAGCATGTTGGTTTTCTCAGACTCATCTGCTTTGCCCTTTATAGCATAAGTGAAACACTCTGCAAAATACCCATCATCTTGCATAATGTGGCCCAACTTATGGAAACAGAAATCATAGCACAAGGGAAAATGGCAGATGGGTATGCTTTGGGTAAATGAATACTCATCTGTGCTTAAAATGGATTAAATAAATTTTCTGTTATCACAGCTACCTTGGCTGCTGGAGTAATAAAGAACATTGATTCTGTCTAGTTAGAACAACTTATCTGACTACTTTTTTGTATTATAAAAAGTGATCTCATCAGGTGTTAGGTGAAACCAAATGCTAGAGCCCATACCATGGTTAAGGGTCAGTGTCAGCAAATGGAGAACTAGGGCAAGGAGACAGGTTGGGCATTCCTACAGAAACATGCAAGACCAGCACTTTTTGTGCCTGTGCCTCTGCCTCCCTCCCCAGGTCTGGCACAGGGTGAATCTGTGCAATGTGGAGTTGCTGGTGGAAAAGGGCAGTGTCGTGACTCCTCATGACACACCAGTGTGATATTAATAGCAGGAAAAGAGAGGTGGGGTCAAAGATGAGGAGGAAGAAATACAATCATCCTCTTCCGTACCAGTCTGTCTGGTCCCTTGCAATGGGCGTAAACTAACACACTGCTGTGAACCAGCCATTAAATTGGCTGGGTTTGCCCTCTGTGCCTTCACAAGGTATTGGGAAGTTGCTTATGCTGTTTCTGCCAGTGAGCTGATGTATTCGTACTGGTAAAAGCTTTTTTTAAAAAATTGTGGATAGAATACATAAAACCCTGATACAAGTTAATCCTAAAGGAATGAATTTAAAGGCAATGTTATTGTGTTAGAGCCAAGTGCTTTGATTGAACTGGTATACTCAGTTCTTCAAAGAGAGTCACTCTGAGTATGGCTTTGTTTGCAGGAAGGTTGGTGTTCTGCCATGGTCTTGGGTACAGGGAGGCTCAGTCACAAGTATAAAATGATTTATCTGTTTATATAATCCTTCTTCCCTGTCTAGCTGTTGAGGTCATTGCAGATGGATGACTGTGCTATGGCCCTCAACAGAAAGAAATGCTTCTAAGACAGGGTAACCAAAAATAGACAAAAGGTGAGAATAATAGAAAATATAAGTAATTATAGGGAATAACACATGATACAACTTTTTATCCAAGTTTAATTTCCCACCAACATTAAATCAGCTATTTCTTTTGCTTTCTGCCATGTCTATTTTTTGAAGCAGACAAAACTTTCAGAAGTAATTGAAATTAAGAAGTTTGGAGAGCTCAAAGACTGGAAAACAAACTACTTTTGTCTTGCTTTCCTATGTCCACATGGCTGCCTAGAAAGCAGCAGCAGCTGGACAGACAGTCTGTGAAACACAGAAACAAAAAAGAGTCAGACTTGCCTTTGGAGGAGTGGAAACAAGCACCCCCCATGGACTTCAGAGTTGCAAACACCAAGCATGTTTCTTTTTGATGTGATTAATGACACATCCTTTCAATGTGCTCCATGAACTGGTCAAGAATTGGCAAGTGATAAAATGTTAGTAGGTGGCTTATCAGGGCCACTGCCAGAATGTATGACTGTTAATGCAAGGCAACCCTTGACATAAATAACTAAGTGGCTGTCCATGCTGCTTGGGGAGGATTCGAGCATTTCTTCCTCATCAGCTTTGGCTTTTCAGAATAAGCTGCCAGCACGGTCCTTGCTGAGGCCTCACTTGAGCTACGATAGCGGCGCTCTGCAGGATGATCTCTGCCTCTTTCCAGATGCTTTATTAGCATTATCTGGGACAAGGAAACTGCCTGAGCACCGGCTGTCACTGCTACTGTCCTTCTGGCCTCGCTAGATGCTGACCTGTACCATGGCAACAGTAATGTTGTCTCTATTGCTTTCAACCTTTTCATATTCTTGCTGTGCTTTCTTTTGATTTTCTGACACACGCTGTCACTTAGCAATAATAAAGCTGTCAATGGTATGAACAACTGGTCTTTTAATATGGGATCAAGAAGTCTGACAAGAGCAAAGCGGATGCCAGATTTCTCGCGGCAGGCTAATTTATTCAAAGTACTCTGAAAATTATTTCCGTTTCTGTTATATGCAGATGATGCCCAGCAAGGCCAGTGCCTGCAAGATGGGATGCAGGCTGTTGAAGGATTCAGCGTGCAGGAATTCTGTTAAGTAAATGATTTAGCTACAAGCCAAGCTATTAGCTAAAGCTGTTTGCTAAATATCCTGAGGAAGAACCTGTAGGAATAAGTTGGAATTACTATTTATTTGAATAGGCTATGAATCAAATTTTCAATTCCCAATCCATATTCCTAGGTGGTCTCAGCAAATACATAAGCTGTTTCAGAAGAGCCCGGCTCAGTGGCAGGCTTTCCTGGGAAGAGTCATTTCCAGAGGATGCTGGGTGCCGCTTTGTGCTAAAGCATACAACACTGCTTGTTTTAAGGAATATTCTTCAGATCTGCTACAAGCAGATCTGTTAGTAAGCAATCCTCAGGAAACAGTTCACTGGAGAGAATGATTTTGCTTCAGTACGTTAGAATTGTAGCTGTAATTTTTGTTATGGTGGGTTTTTTTAAGTTATTTTTTAGTTTATTTTTTAAGTTTTTTTAAGTCTGTCTTTTGCCTTCAGCAAACACATACAGCACCTAGTTTACAGAGGGGAGAGTTCATCGCTTTCCAAAAGGGAGGCATCTTTAGATATCTCCAAAATGAGGCATTCAAATCCACTAGTCACTTAAAATCTCTAGAAAAGCATGCTTATGAGATGCCACACAATTTGAAAACATTTTATATAATACTTGAAGATTAACAGGTTTTTTTTCCTGAGACTGGATTGCAATCATTAGAAAAATAGTTATCTGCAATTTGCGGAGGAAGACCTCTGTAGCCCTCGTTGATATTTTAACATCCCTTTGCCAAGTTTTCTTCGTCACCAAGGAGGGCAAACACAGTGAACAGCAATAATTTTCAACTGAAGTGAAAGGCAAAACATAGATTACCTTTTGAAATATAGTAAATTTTGTTTATTTCTGTAAATGTTTTTAGAGCCAAGAGGGTACAGGAGAGCAAGAATTGTATGGAAAATGAGGCCATCCACAAGCAAATTGGATGAGTTAAAAAAAAGAGTTAGTAATCTTTATGCTTAAATGCATAGGCCAGTCGCAGGGTGTAGGAAGACTGAGTATTTCATCATTCTGTTTCCTCTGAAGCATCAGGTAATTAATTAAATTGGACTGATTTGTTCCACTGTGTCAATCTGTGTGTTCATGTGACAGATAAAGACTGTGCATAGCAAGTCATACATTTAAAAATCAATGTGATGATTGAAAAGAAATTATTTTCACCTTTTAGTCTCTTCTACCCTCTTGTGACTCTCTGAATACTGTCCTAGACAATGATGTCAAGCACTTCCCAGGATTTTCTCCATGACCTAGTCCTTCCAAGATATGTTTCAGTGCCTTGGCTAAGGTCAACCGCAGGATGTGCCGTGTCTCAGGAGCATGGCTGGAGATCAGGCGCTGCGGCAGCACTGGTGAATCTGGCTTCAGCTCTGCTCATCCTGACTTTATGCTGTATCTTAGCAAGGCAGAATGACTGCTTGTTTCTGATTCCTCGTAGTGCCTTTTGACATCCAGAGGACCGTGGGTAGGGTATGCAGCAGCAGAGCTCAGGCTGTGCTGTCTGACCCTCTACATTTCTCCGTACTCTTTCCCCATCTACCCACCGTGCTGTTACATGTCCTAACTCTTATCCTACCAAATCCTGGCTGACATCATTGTTTTTCATGCCTGCTGGCATGGACATGGTTATTTTTGTTCCATTTACAACAGTGAACAATTCTGCCTTTGATTGCGTTGTTTTTTGAGGATATTCACAATTAATTTCTCTTTTCACTTTAGGTATTCCTTGGGCTGAAAGCTGAGTTAAATCATTAGTACGAGGAGAAGATGCAGATCCATGCCCTTGTCTCCTCTTCTACCACAGGAAATATTCCAGCTGGTAACGCGCCTTGTGCCAGAGGCCTGACATCAGTTTACTTCTCTGAGCATATTAGTTCAGTTTTATAGGACCAGCATTCCTCCTGGTCTGACAAACAGTTTATTTCATAATTCCTGTAACTTCTGACTGGTCACAACAGGGTATTGCAAGCTGACAGCTTCTTCTCTGCACCTTTTCTGCTTCTGTTGTCAAAAATTTACCATATGCAATCCACGGGACCATATCAATGCTTTTTCCATGAAAAAGAGACTTACAGAGGAGTTAAAAAAAAATCCCCAAACCACCAAAAGCTCAGGTTTTCAAAGGTGATTTACAAACATATAATCCAAGTCTTCCTGAAAGGTCTATAAAGGTCTAGGACCTCTAAAGGTCAAGGGCTTTGACATTTGACTGTTACTTTTGAAAACCGTGCATCACGACTGTAAGGGAACACGACCAGACAGATCTTTTGTTATTAGCAATAATTTTTTGCTTTGTGGTTAGCCATAGTCTTGTTTTAAAAACTGATAGATGGCAGTGCCTGAGGAAGAACAAGTCCTCTGAACAAACATGAAGAAGATCACTGAAGCCCCATAGTCAAATAATCATGGAAGGCAATAAAATTGGTCCGTTAAATAAGGGGTTAAAGGGTTTTAATTGGTAGATATTGCAAACTTAACACCAGTACTATGTTATTCAGAGCACACATATTGAAATCTACTAAATTCAGCGATAATTCCCAAGGCCATAATATGACAGACAGGAATTTATCATCAAGTTGTGGTGACCTGTTTGGGTTCTCCTGATGATATCCAGAGACTATGACAAGACAAGACTTTCAGAAGAGGTGGAGAGTAGCAGACAGAGGTGGGGCTTCTGGGAATTGGTATTTAATTTTTTTCTTCAAGATCAGACTTCCGTGCTGTATATGAGCAAAGTGCTGTTAAAAAAAAAGTAATCTCTAATTACAGTAATTTATTACACTGTAATGAAAAATTATGCTTTATTTAACTGCTCCTATGAAGTTTATACTGCATTCATTCAAGGTTATTTTCCTATAATCTCCTTGATCTGGGAAAAAATCTGTCCGAAGTAGCAGGATAGTTAGTCTGAAAGAGAAGTGATCAAAGCATTCCTTTTAATAGCTTTAAATGGACATGAGAAAACAATGAAGTCTGTTCCTCCTCTTCCTTATTCTTTTAATCTGACATTTTTTTAAGGATTTTTGTACACTGTTTTCCAGCTGATATGAGCCTGCAAATCCAGTTCATAATTATCTTAATTGCTGGCAATCATTATGCGGAGAATACGCCTCTGTATTGCACACATACCATTGGGTTCATCTCCACTATCATCTAGCCATCTGAAAGGTATGATATGGTTTAAGCTAGTCATCAAGGTTTTCTGATTCCCTGTTGTGGAGAGAGGTGGGCACCTCCAAGGAGTGAATCATCCCATTGTAAGACAGGTCTTTGATTTTACCTGGTCTCATTTTTTCATTAGTTTTCCACAAAAGGTAATGGCATTTCAGCAGATGTATCAGGTCGGTTGGGTCAGGAGAGCTCCTACTTCAAAACAGAGGAGGCTGCAGTAGGATCATGGACCCCAGTTTCCTGGGATCCTAAATCAGAGTCTGCCTTTGGAGCAAGATGGATGGACTGTTGGGAATGTAAACAGATTTCTAGCTGGTTTCCACTGGAACTGAACTGAAATCCAGCCATCTTCGGGGATGTTTTCATCTCAACAGACTAACAAAATCTGAAGAAAATTGTTCCACCAGGAATTTTTTAATGTGTAGCTTTAAACACATGAATGGATTGGAATTTGGGAGATTTGGATTCAGCTTCCAGCTTTGTACCTGTGAGACTGGATGCATAACATCACCTCTGTGTTTTATTGATCCTTCTGATCTTCATCTGTGTTGTCCTCTCTTTGGTGACCTCCTCCACTGTGCTTGCATGTGGTACCATCACAGTAAAAAGAGTAATAATACGCATTTATTAAGCCATTCTGCTGCTACATTGTATCATTTGTTATGCAGGCTGATAAATACTTCTCCATTTCACACTTAATGAGTATTCATTTAAAATAAACATCAGTGTAATTCAATACACTACTTCTTCATTAAAGAAAAGCTATCCTTTTTATCCTATCAACATTAATGTTGTCTGAACACTTAGTCTAAACTTGTTTTTCCTACAGTAACGTGCATTTGCATAAGCAACATTACATTACCTAGTGATCATTATGAATCCTCTATAAATTGAAAATATAGCCAAACCCTAAAGGAGAGTAGGTGCTGGTGAGATAAGTGGAACTGTTAACAGCAGACAAAGAATTAAGCTGGTGGCCAGCTGGCTGGAAAGCAGCTTGGCAGAGAACCCAACTGGGCATGGACCTGAGCAACCTGCTGCAGGTGACCCAGCTTTGAGCAGGGGCTTGGACTAGGTGATCTACAGACATCCATTCCAACCTCAGTTATTCTGTGACTATTGGGATCTCATCCACTATAAATACAGTAGAAAAATGGTATATAAGCATTATTATATGGTTATTATCTTCACCTGTGGATGTTTTACCTAAACCTAGGCATGAGAATCCTAAAGTATCTGCACACCCTGGGCAGTTCAGTAACAGCTTTAGTTCAGTAACAGCCATAACAGAATACTTTTCAGAAGAAGTTTTTATTTGGAGGTTTTTCTCCAGGCTAAGGCTCAATAACAACATAAAGTGGACAGGCAGAAGAAATGAAGCCTAATTATTTATTTGTAGTTAATATTGTCTGCTCCCATTAAGCCTGTGAAGCAAGCAAAAGCCTGATTAGAGATGGAATTCCCCTACTACAGGAGAAGCCATTAAACGTAACCTCTAACTGTAAGAACTGATTCCAGTATTAGCACAGTGCCTTGGAGATAATAATTATTATGAATTCTTTTTCTTATATTTCACTTGCCTTGTACATGATTGCTTCACTAAAATAGGCTAATTCTGTCTTCTCACATGTGGGTCTCACTGCTTTCTTCCACTACTTCACAGTGGAATAATTCCACTGCTAATATAGATTCACTCTTACTTTGCGCTACATATACAAAAGGAAAGATAGGCCCCCCTTTCTGAACATCAAGCAACACTCATTAAACTGGTATTCCCTTCAGCTTTAAGAGGTATTTAATTTCTCTTCAGGAATCAAAAACCTGTGCTTTGTTCCATATGTGCAATTCTCACTGCAGTGGCGAGCGCTTTCAGTCACATAAAATTTAGCCAAAGGTGTATTCTGCCACCAGGAGATGACGTGTCTTTTCATTTTCACAGTAGCATGCAGCCTGTTGCAAGATTAAATACTTCTGAGACTTTTTTGAATGAAGCGAGGATTTCTTTTGAATTCTATTCAGGACTGGATTTATGCTTTTCTTATATCCCATTTAGGCTCTGAAATAAACTTAAAGAATGAATAGGTTTTGAGTAGCTTTGGGCACAAGGGTAAACTTCGTGCAGTCTGACTGTCCTCCAACATGGCTTTGTCCCTGGATCATTCCCGTGCACAAGCAGAGGTGATTTCTCTTCATGCCTTTATGAGAACCGTCCCTGTTAAAATAATTACCTGCCTCATAGGTGAGGATGTGCCCTTTTGACACTGACTTTGTTCACACCCCTTTAATCCTCTGTTTGTGTGAAAATGCATGTATATATCTGTGTAAGTATTTTATAACTTCAAAATTGCAAGGCAGACCCATAGTTCTGTGACAAAGTAAAGGTAAAACTAATATTGCTAGTAATTTCTGTGGTCTGATCCAACCCATTTCCCTGTGAAAGTGCCTCTCTGCCCTCTTGGTGAGCTCTGTGGACAGCGGGGACTCCATGCAGATGCATGAAGCTGTCTGATGCATCCGCACCTTTGCTTGCTGAAACTAATGGCAGTGCAGCAAACCTGGTGATCAGGATAGATACACTATCGGTTGCTTAATCTTGCCTCCACTGAAGCCAGAACCAAAATTCATTTCAACATGAATGTTTTTTCCCTTATCACTGTGTTTCTGCCTGCAGACCCACATAGACTGTTTGGGTTTACCCAGGCAAACGCTCTGACATCAACAATATATAAATTAAAGCCAGAAGGGGCCATCCTCTAGTCTGACCTTTTCATACCACAAGTCATAGGATTTTGCTGACTTCATCTATGTCTGATCCAGAGCATCATTTTTGGAAAAGCAATCAATCTCAATTTTCAAATACATACAGAGGAGGACTCCACTGTGACCCCCCGGGGAGCCATTCCTATGGGTAATGGCTCATGCATTTAACTTCAACTTTCACCTATTGTTTCCTCATTACATGCGTTTTTTCAGCATAATGAAAAAAGTAGAAGGAACTGTCAAAGAACCCCATTACGACACTTCTGGAGGTATTAAAAATGGTGATCAAATCTATGTAAAATGTCCTTCTTGGTAAATTGAGAGATTATGCTGTTATCAGTTTGGCAGCTTTTAGTCCACATAATACATGCCATGTTGATATTGTGTGGTTATATTTTGTTTAAAAAGTCATGCAGTCTTAAGTCAACTTGCTTACATAAGATTGCTGTTATTACATCAACACTAGTCTTTTTATCATCCAAACATATAATCCTGTGAAAAAATGTCATTCAGCAGTTTCACCAAATCTGTTTTCTATAAATCCACATTGATATTCAAAGATTGCATTAACTTCTGTCATTCTGTATTAACTGAGTATATGTCACATGCATTCTTATTTTTCTGGGGATCAATGTCAAGCTAACAAGCATGTAAGTGCACAGGTCATACTAGCACAACCCTATTTCTCTGAATGTCAAGACCTTTTAAAAGACCCTAGGCCTTTTAATGTCCACATTTCTTAAGGACTGAATAAAAACCCTCAGCATGAATCATCCAGAAAACTCTTGGGCTGGCTCCTTCAAATGCTCATGTGTAATTTAGGCAGATGTGCTTAAATAAATGCTTAACTTTAATAACTGCTGACCGACATTGTCACTTGTTGCTCTTGAAATAAAAGTAGCTTGTCATCATTTGATATCAATGCATTTTTTTTCCTCAGTGAAGAATGGAAACATTTATTGAACACTTTTGCCTACTTTTTGTAATTGTCCAAAACTAACATTTACATATGGTTCAGGAATTTAATTATTTTAAAAGTTTGTGTTATACCTGAGATACTTAAAACCCAGCATATTATTCATAAGCTGACATAATTGTCTTTGTGGCTTTGTTTTTGTGGCGGGTTGACCGTGGTTGGATGCCAGGTGCCCACCAAAGCCGCTCTATCACTCCTCCTCCTCAGCTGGACAGGGGAGAGAAAATATAATGAAAAGCTCGTGGGTCGAGATAAGGACAGGGAGAGAACATTCACCAATTACTGTCATGGGCAAAACAGACTTGACTTGGGGAAGTTAATTTAATTTATTGCTAATCAAATCAGAGTAGGGTAATGAGAAATAAAACCAAATCTTAAAACACCTTCCCCCCACCCCTCCCTTCTTCCTGGGCTCAACTTTACTCCCGATTTTCTCTACCTCCTCCCCCCGAGCGGTGCAGGGGGATGGGGAATGGGGGTTGTGGTCACTTCATCACACATTGTTTCTGCCGCTCCTTCCTCCTCAGGGGGAGGACTCCTCACACTGTTCCCCCAGCTCCAGCGTGGGGTCCTTCCCACAGGAGACAGTCCTCCACGAACTTCTCCAACATGGGTCCTTCCCATGGGCTGCAGTTCTTCACGAACTGCTCCAGCACGGGTCTTTCCACGGGGTGCAGTCCTTCAGGAATAGACTGCTCCAGCGTGGGTCCCCCATGGGGTCACAAGTCCTGCCAGCAAACTGCTTTGGTGTGGACTCCTCTCTCTACGGGTCCACAAGGTCCTGCCAGGAGCCTGCTCCAGCGTGGGCTTCCCACAGGGTCACAGCTTCCTTCAGGGCACATACACCTGCTCCGGCATGGGGTCCTCCACCAGCTGCAGGTGGATATCTGCTCCACCGTGGACCTCCATGGGCTGCAGGGGGACAGCCTGCCTCACCATGGTCTTCACCACAGGCAGCAGGGGAATCTCTGCTCCGGCGCCTGGAGCACCTCCTCCCCCTCCTTCTTCACTGACCTTGGTGTCTGCAGGGATGTTCCTTCTCACATATTCTCACTCCTCTCTCCTGGCTGCTGTTCTGCAGCAGGTTTTTTGCCCCGCTTCTTAATATGTTATCACAGAGGCGCTACCACCATCTCTGATGGGCTCGGCCTTGGCCAGCGGTGGGTCCATCTTGGAGCCGGCTGGCATTGGCTCTGTTGGACATAGGGGAAGCTTCTAGGAGTTTCTCACAGAAGCCACCCCTGTAGTCCCCCACTACCAAAGCCTTGCCATGCAAACCCAATATAGCTTTCCTTTTTAATTTTCTTAAATTTCTGGGGTTTAATATGTTATTATTAAAAAACATATAATGTTATTTGCATTGCTACCGTTATCCCTCCTTTAGTTTCTCTTTAAGCCAGGCTGATTTGCTAATCAGGCAAGCCTTATTTTTCATTAGGGCATTCATGTCTTTCTACTTAAATTCATTCTCATAACCAATTTAGTGCATAACAATCTTTGTGAAACCAGCCCTTTCAAGCTGCCAAGTTTAGTGGTCAAGACATTTGCTATAAGAACTTTAATCAATGCACAAGCACTTTTTCTGGAGCAGCCACTCCAAGTGGAGCAACATTTTCTATAAACAGCTTTATTTTCAGTGTCAAGATGAAGCCTAATACAGATTTTTTCCGCATTTTCCATGAGCTAGAAAAGTGAGATACGTATTTTTAGAAATCTTAGGTATCACTTAGTACTGGCAGCATAAAAAATTGAGCGCATGTCACTCAAATCAAAGGGACTATTGGAACTCTTTTATTCCCACTGTATGAATTATAATATTTTTTTAAGGGGCTGCTATGTAGCAGATATCAGCTATTGTCCTCTTATATATGCTTTATATAGTAGAATATGAATTTCTAATTGCAAACTATTTTACTTCTGAGCCACCACAGCTACAAGAATAGGTAGTGCCATTTTTTGACACAATGGGCGCACTTTATGTGACCAAAAATAATATTGACCCTCTAGATGTTTGCACCTGCTCTAGTTATTGCCATCTCGCCTCCTTTGTAGCTAGCAAACAGGCACATTCAGGCCACAATCTTTCATCCTAAGAGGTGGATGAGGGGAATCATGCCTTAAAAGCAGCTTTGTCTCTGCCCTTGGCCACTGAAGGAGCTGAATTCGGTAGAGAAGAATTTCACCCAGAGCATCATTCCCTGTTTGGAGAGCTCAGTCCATCCCACCAAATCATGGTGCGTTTTTGTGTATAATGCAGGTGCCTACCATGGAAATTACACTGGTATAACTGAGCCATACCAGGAGGGATTTTTGCTTCTTTAACTTTACCAAGATAGCTGAAGCACTAATTTCTGTGCATGCACTGAAGATTTGGCAAGTTGTACTTTGGCACAAGATGAAGTCCAGGCTTCTCCCAACACCGTAACTAACTACATCAGCATGGCCCGGTCTTTACAGGAGTTTTAGTTACAGAGTTTTAGGCTATGTCTTCACTGTTAAATAAGATGAGTTTTTGCTTTAGAAGATGTTAACGAACAAGGACAGTCTACCATCATACAGGTGAATCCTCAGCCCCTACTCTTGTTTCTGGGAAAAGGACTGTTTTTAACTAGAATTAATTAACTAACTCTGAAATGTCTGTGAAGGGAAGTCAGTTTGCAGTTTTTATTGACCAATCAGGTTGAGACAGAGAGTTATCCTTTTCTAATCATCTTCCACGGTAAAAATAACTGTTTCATTAGGAGAGGGTCCCTGTGTGCGGCTGGTTTGCAGAGCAGAGGCCTGGGTGAGAGGTGTCTGCTTTCTCCACCAGAAAAAGTGATGAGGAGATGTCACTGCCATCAGGAAAAATAATGCTGTGGATATAAATTGTCAGTAATCTGTATTACTGACACAGAATCCTTTCAGATTAACAGATAGGTGATCACTTATTTCCATGGGCTTTATAGTCAACAGTTCATGAGCATTATAGGGTTTGAAAGGCACCCAAAATCTGTATCTTGACTTCCTATTATTAAGAGCTTTTGAGTGAGTTTCTCTTCTCTGTATCTGAGTAAATCTACTAAATCTACCCAGAGACACAGAGTACGTTTTACACAATGCTCCATTTGGTGTGGTTAAAAACTGGGCTTATTTTCATACCCATTACTTTCCTTCTGCTGAATTGGCTATCCAAGGGTACAAGGCTGTGATTTTACTTCCTGAGTCACTCCAGCCTTTCCTTTGCTCAAAAGGCATTTTCTTTTCCTAATCCTTTTGTGTGTGGTGCTTTTCAATGCATTGCGTGGTTACCTGTAGTGTTCATGCTTCAAAGCACACAAGTCTGGTGAAAAAGCCCTGTTGTTAACTGTTAAAAACAAAGTTGTGGTTAGTCTTAATATTTCGGCTTCCCATATTGGCTGTTACCAGACAATAAAATCCCTCGTGTTCGTTTCACCTACTCTGACAAAGCGGGCTTTCATGTAACACCCAGAGCGATAAATGGGTTAGACTTGCCTTCCAAAATCTGCAGCCCTGTAGGTGGATTCTTTCTAAAGACTTAGATCTTTCTGGAGCAGCACTATGAGATGGTACAGTCTGTTCCTTACAGACTATTTGAGATAATAAATAATTCAAGGAGAGCTCAGGGCCTACAGCTATACCAACTTTCCATATCCCATTGAAACCAGTGGGGCTGCTGACAGGAGGAAAGTTTGCTTCCTTTGGCAGACCATGGTGGCTTTGAATTGATGAAGGGTTGCCTCCTCTGGACTAAATTTCTCTGTGTCCTCTGCCATGCTCCTAGTCTCCGTTTCCAGCTGGCTTCTCTTGATGTGGATCCTCGTACTATGTTCCTCATGCCCTGTGCTGTAATTGCTGCCTCATTTCTTTTTCCTTCTCTCCATCTCCTTCTTGCCCCATAATTTGAGTTTTCCTGCTGGAGCCCTTGCTGCAATGGTCGGTCGGATACCTGCCTCTCCTTGCCTTGTGCAAGGCGCCTGACCCATAACAGAGCTGGGAGAGCCATGTTGTGTGACCGCGATGCAGAGATGGGGTCAAGGGGGTGCGAGAAGGGACTGAAGCGAACGACACACGTAAGCTGTGAGCATGTAACTTATAAAATTGGACCCAGCAGGTAAATGTTACACTCAGCAGCTGTGTACACCCTGAAGAAAAGTGTGGCACTATGCAGTGCAGGAAGAGCCAAAGTGGGCAAAGCCTTAATGTCTCTGCTTGCTTGTACCTACTAAGTTGTACCGGTGGGGGATGACAGAGCTTGATGTACAGAAATTAGTAATTGGGGTGTTCCTGAGAACAGACTTACATGGCCGATCCAGCCATTTTGTTGATAAGGAAAAGTTATTTTTTACCTGCTTTCATGGTCAGTTTGGCAGCAACTGCTTGTATTGTCTCAATAAACCCATGGAGATTGAATCACAAATTTGCTGTGGATGAGTAATAACTTACTAATGTCTAGTTCTTATATAATTTTGTTTCTTCTTAGGTTGAAAGTGCTTTACAGAAATGGTCACTTAATCCATTTACAGGGAAGAGGTCCAAGACACAGGGGAGTGAAGTGACTTTTGTTGAGCCGCCCCAAGCTGTCCCAGAGGAAACCCACATCTCTAGGCTCTCAGCCCAGCGTCCTGCTCGCGTTGCTCTGCCTTGCAGCCCATCTTTATTTATCTGGCAATCTTAGCAGACCTTTTTACATTTTCTTGTACATTACCATAAATACTGGGCTTTTTCTTGCTTTTTCTTTGCTGTTGCCTGTGCTGCTTTGGAGTCCAATTAAAACAGAGTTGAAAGCGACTTCTTGTGGCTTTCTAGATCATTGTCATCACCTCCCTGCCTTCCCAAACAGGGAACTGGAGGAAATGGCTTTAGATGTCCTATTCTTAGCAGCTATTGAAAAATGTCAGGAACACCACTGAGCTGTCTGTGATAACAGGCTTCTTACAGCAGCCCACACACGGAGAAATTTTCAGTACTGTGATTTCTGTAAGACTATAGCTGTTTAAGCAAATATCTCAGCTGGTATGAAACTAACCTGGCCTGTGCAAAACGACATTTAACAAAGGTAATAGCTGCAGCTATAACTCTGGTAATACTGCAGCTGAAAGCCTTCATTTTCCTAGAATTAAGGCTGAGGCAGCTGGACAGATAAATTAATAACCTTTCCTCACAAAAACAAGGAACCTATTCTTAATGCAGGTGTATTTGTATTTTACCAGTACTTGGATTTAAAAAATTTGACAGTATTTCATAAAAATAACATTAAAGCTCATGCCATTGCCACCAACATAAGCAAGGCATAGTAAGAAAATCAATTATTTATTTCCTTAATGAATTCACTTTTGGGAAAGAGCTCTCCTGTTGTAACTACTGCATCACAGTTTAAGATAGGAAGTGAAAATAAGGAGATTGTAGGTATATGTAGGGAGGATCTGAGCTAGATAATTACATTGATTTGAGCTTGAAATAAGCCAAACATTGCCTTGCCTTGCCTTCTTTGCTATGCTATTCTGCGCTGTGCTGTGCTATGCTATGCTAATTTCTCAACAGCACAGCACCTTCTAGGAGTGAATTCTTTGACATGACTAATATGTAATATGGTTTTTCTGTTCCTTTCAGTTGAAGAAAATTTTCCAGGTGGTGGTTTAATTTCGGATGTCTAAAGAAGATATATCAATATGCATAGATGTGGCTCTTTTTGGAGGAGACAGGGTCAAAGAAATGTGCTGTGCCCTGGGAGCAGCAGGCAGAGAGGCTGGGGACTGTCTTTAGTTTCAATGCAAGTGCACCTCAACATTTAGTGCTGTCTCCTGACAAGTTCTTTTTTTTTTTCCCCCTCTACAGAGAAGTTTTTATTTTTGCCTTAGTAGCTTTTATTGTGCTGCAGACATGAAGTGTCAGCTGGAGGCTTCATCTAGAAGTAGACGCAGGCTGCAGTGTGCCCTAGAGACCTGCCTGGGATCTTGGTTTCAGATGTATTACTCAGGGGAAGCCTAGGAGAGGCAGTGTGGGCGAGTGAGGGTGGTTTGATTTGTTTCTTAGAGTTAGTGTGCCTGAGGATATTTCAGACTTGAAGCTTGTGTGCTAACTGGAATCTCCCAAGTTCTGAGAGAGTCACATCCAATGTATTTTTTATTTAACACACCTCATTAACAATATTGCTAATATTGTTATTATTATATCACAATCCAACAAGGAGGTAACAAAGCTGTGGCGGCCCATGGCCAGACCATAGCTTGCAGGGAATGGAATCTTCTCACCAACCACAGAAAATTAAGTGATTTGGGGCCTCTGACGCTTTCTTGTTTTCAAGAAGTCTAATTTTCATTTCTTGCAGCACAATATGGTCATACTGAGTTTCTGGAAAATTGAGAGTGGAATATATTTTAACTTTAGCAAGGAATTTACTATTGATATCACATGGTTTTCACCATAGAAACTGGAAAAACATGAACTGGATGGAACAAAAAGAACGAACAATCATCATTATATTTCATCATGAAAATACTTTATGTGTATCAAATAACTTTGCTACTTGGGTGGAGGTAAACAACTGCATAAAAGAAGTGTTGTAGAAACCACAAATCCAGAACAGCAGCCATGCCATTCTTCTCGGTACAAGTGCTACATTTGAAGTGCATGGTAGGACTGGAGAATTTGGCACAGACTTTGTGTATCTGGAAGAGCATATGTGGAAACACTCTGCAGAGAGCAAAGCGTCAAGCAGCACGCTTCAGCTCACTTTAAAGATTTCGCATTTCCAATTACTGCAATGAGTTCAAACCTCAGAGCTGAAAATACTGCTCATGCAGTGCTCAGAATCGTTTCCTCTGAAAGATGAAAGGCAACTTTCAGGTTTGGGAAATTTCTTGAATTAGCTTAAGTAGTTTTGAAACCTGAAATTATGAAACTCCAAAAGATTCTGCAGCAGTTAGATCAAATTCAGTCTTCTTGATAAAACTCAGCATCTAATTTTCACTGAGATAGTAGAAATGGAAATCTTTTGCTATGATGAGTTAATCTATCAGATTGTCTTCTTGTTGGTAGCAGAGTTTTCTAAGTGTTTTTGTCCAACTGTATATTCAGTACTTCAAGAGAAGGATCTCCCGTAAGTTTCTCTGACATGCTATTCCAGTGTAATGAGCTTTCCAATTAGTTAATACTTGCTCATATTCAGGCTCCATTTTTCTTTCCAAATCCATATGGTGATAATCCTAGCTTTATGACCTACAGCCCAAGCTTACTGAGAACTTCAGGGCTATTAATAGAGCTGGTCAAAATGCAGATTTCCCATCTGTGGGGCTTTCTCACATTGTCGTATTTGTCTTTGTTCTGAGCTTGGAACTGCAGAAATTCTGAACATACCTTATTATATGTAACATAAAATAAATTATTAAATTCATTTTATATTGTTTTGAAACATCTTATTTTTTGTCTGTAAATCACATGTTTTCCCCTTCATGTTTTAATGAAACAGTGCCATACTCTGAATGAGAGAAAAGGATAAGCACTGTGTAATATCAAAGAGGTGCAACTGTTTTCAGCTTTGATGTCCTGGAGCATTTTCCTCCTTATTGAAAACATTTGATGCTAGCACAGGATATGGTGCTAAATGAATGAGATTTCATGAACAAATTTTGTTTCTTCAAAACATTTTTTTCTGGAAGAAGCCTGTCCCACAAGGTTTTGACCAGAACTTGTCACAACCAGGATTAGGGTTCAGATCTCTTCACTAAGCGAAGCAAGTTTTACCTGGTAGGCCAGAGAAACGTTATCCAGGTTTCCTCACCAGAAACTGCGAATTTGAAGACACTTCAGAAGCAGTGTTTCTGCACATATTTTTCTATCTGTAGCTCTGAATCTGTAGGTAATCATAGCAGAAAATTGAAGCCAGCTCTGATTTCTTTCTGACTTACACTGCTGTTAATCGGTAATAGCTTCACTGAAATCGATGCAGCTATAAACAGAAGTGATTGATGAAGTAAGGTCTGGGTCCTTAAAGCCAGAAGCTAAGTTAACTTACAAGGGTGCAATAACATCCTGAGCAATGAATTAGCAAAGAAGGTAGACCATGGCTTGGGGTGACGAAGGACACACAGGTCTGATATCTATCTCTATGAAAGGCTGCTGGGGATGATGGAGGTGTAAGAGTCAATTTCAGCTGAAATGAAAATTCTGTTACATTGAATTTCTATAATTTATATGTTCTAGAGTGTGTATATAAATATAGAATCTCTTCTTTTCAGGTATCTTCTATTATGTTGAAAGCACATAGTTCATCCCTTTTTACTAAATTCCAGTAGGCTAAACAATCTGCTAACATTGTCTCTAGAGTGTCTGATTACAATAAAAATCTGTTTGGTCCAGATGGGTGACCAAAGGGAGAATCACTTCCAGTTCACCAGCTAACGTATTAGTCAGCATTTTAAAACCCATGATGAAATATGGGATGGGCAGAATGAATACCACCTCTCTCACATCTTTGCTTTCTGCTGTCTGAGAGATACCCACTGATGATCAGTGTAGCAGCTCAGGAGCTGTATAATCTGTCTATGAAGTGAGAGAAGCAGCATCAGCATTCAAGTACTGATACATGATCTTTAAAGATTTTAAAAATCACAAAGAAAATTATCAGTAGCTGGAGAATTCCTCACTGGCCTAATAATACTTCTGTAGTTACATTCGTATTAAAGGGAGAACAGAATATTCACAGTCATTCCTGTGAGAAGAGAACCAGATCTGCCTCCCACTGCATTCAGTGACATTTTTGCCACAGATGGCAGTAAGACCAGGATTGACACCCATAGTCATTTGTATGGAAAACATCTACCTGTGAGGCCAGATTGATGTAGTGTGTAATAAATTCCCTAAGTCCCCTTTTAATTAATGAGTCCAACATTCATATGGAGATAATTGTGTGTAACACATTATTTGTATTCCTTTGAATTAGACTGAGCCATTTTCATCTGAAAACAGGTTCCAAACATCTGCTTCTAGAAAGCATTATTATTGTTGTTTGTACAGGACTAACCATGTGCCAGCTGCTTTACCAGCAGATAGGAGCCAGGTCTTGGCTCCAAAAAGTTTGCAAACTAAATAGCCTGCTTGAGGACTAAGGGAGATTAAGGTGAATGAAAGACAGCAGTGGGTTGAGACGAAGAGTTTCCCTTGATCCTATCAGATCTCTGATCTTTGCAGTGATGTTAAAAATCCTCATTCATTGAACATATACTGCCCCTACACAGGCTGAAGAATGCCAGGAGCATCCTCATCCAAATTTAGCCACTTGAAGGAGAATCTAAGCACGTTTGGTCTCCTCTAAGCACTGGAGAGAGACAGGCACTTCCATGGGATGATTCATCCTGTCCTGAAATAGGGGAGGAATGATGAGTTCAGGCTCCTTCTGTAGACAGTCTGGTGCTTCTCTCTCTGATAGTATAGTGGGATCCTAATGGCCAGCTTCGACTAGAGGCCTAATGTTCATATGGCTGAAGTTGGAAGAAATGAGTCCTACCCTAAAATCTCACCCCGTGAGCAGTCCCCTTGCTCAGTCCAGTTGCTGCCGTGTGTGCTTGAAATGACTCTGCTACTCCAAATCAGAGGCTGGAAGAGGTCCCATTGGGGATGACTGGCAAATCCCATGTCCCAGCACACACCACTTGTACTGCTGAGACTCTGTTCACTGGCTCCATGCATGCTTCACATGGTGCTGACATGCTCAGCCCAGCAGCAGAGGGAGGTCCTGGAGAGGGTTTTGATTTGCATCATGCTTCCAGCAGTATGGATCTCTGGAGCCTCCTATGTCTCTGTGGGCAGCTGCCTCTGACACATCTAGTGTGTGAGCTTCTCGTCAAGCACGAACATGTAGTGGAAGTGTGCCTCTGGCACCCACTGGCACGTGCGCGGAGGAAGCACAGCTCTCGCTTCACCGCGACATATGGCAGAAAATATCACGCAGCGAGAACATTAGAATAAACACATCAGGGACAAAACAGATACGAAAGAAACGTGGGAGTACAGCCATACTCTAGTGTGAAAGAGGATTTTGGATGTAACACAGAACAGGCACCCAAATCAAAACCATATGGGATGCATAGCCTGAGAACGCAGGTAGCCACCCCTGCAGGAGCTGAGCCTGGAGAAGGCCCTCACTGGAGCCCGGTGGACCTTATTGTTGTGTTTTGAACAGGCAATGCGATGTATGGCCCATCCATTTGGACTCAGGTGCTGACGGTGTGCGCTTTTGTCAAGCTGGCAGATGACAACCCGTTGGGGGACCTGTTGATTTGCTGGTAGGGGAAGGAGTGTAATTCAGAGGGACCTGTCAGGCTTGAGGAAAGGGCTGACAGAAACTTCATGAAATTCACCAAGAACTAGTGCCAAGTCCTGCCCCATGGATGGAAGAGCCCTGTGCAACAACATAGGCTGGGACCGACTGCCTGGGGAGCAGCTCTGTGGAAAAGGCCCTGAGGGTCCTGGCGGGCAGTGGAGGGACATGGGCCAGCAGTGAGTCCTGGCAGCAGCGATGGCCAACGGCAGCCTGGGCTGTATGAACAGGGGCAGAGCCAGACGTCAAGGAGAGCTGTTATCCCCCTCCACTCAGTACTGATTAGACCACATCTGCCCACCCAATACAGGACAGACACCGATAAACCAGGTGGAGTTCAGGGAAGGCCCCTGAGATGGTGGGGCTGGACCACTGGTCCTGTAAGGAGAGGCTGGGGGAGCTGGGCTTATTTAGTCTGGAGCAGAGATGGCTTGGGGGGGATGGACCTTACAGAAGTCCCCAGTGCCCATGGGCAGATCATTGAGGAGATGGCACCGGGTGGAAGACCATTTTTCTCACATCTTGGCTGACATATGCCTTGGCAGATTTCTTGGAGTCTGTTGCTAGAACACATGACAAATATCAAACAGGTAACTGTAGGACAGGAGCAGCGGAGAACCAGCACATCATTTTTTGAAGTCTGTTTTTCTGCCAAGGACCAGTAATGCTCCTGTCTGAAGTCAGTGTGATCATGCAGCTAATGGCAGAAGTAGCTGTACATTACTGGTAGAAGGTATTTTTGAGTTGGAGCTCAAAACCAGGCTGCAGTTTAGTGTAATATCCAGAGAGAGCCTACAGATCTGGCTGAGAAAGGCCTTTAATTCATGGTTCCCTTTAGCCCTTACTTTCTAACATGAATTCTAGTTATTGCTTTTTTCTGTAGGTAATGTGTGGCTCACACGAAGAAGGGTCAGCAGTTGTACATTGCCATTGTGTCATGCAGCAGGACATGTAAGCCAGGCCAGGCATTGCTAATGGAGGAGACAAAAGTTGTGTAGTTTACAGAGAAGAAATTTAGTTCTTTCTGAATTCTTTATCCTGAAAACTTAACATGTAATGGAAATCGATACAATTACTTTGGTACAAAAAGATGCAAACCCAGTGCAGTATGAAGAGTAGCTACAACAACTCTTAGGGTGATGGTGAGTGAAGGCAACTCTCCGATCATGCTGGATTAGACTGTCTATTTTTTGTATACCCTGTCTCCATCAATTGTATTTTTTTCTACTAATAGATTCTAATAACTTCGGCTTTTTGTTTTGTTTCGTTTTCTACACAGCCCAGCCCAGCTCATAACTAGTGCTCCAAAGCCCTACTATGAACTGGTGATTACTATTTTTGCTGCTGTAACTTGCAATATAATCTCATATCTGTACTCACGTTCTGTGCAGATCTGCACAACAAGATCTACTGTTCCTGAGTTTTTTTCAAAGAACAGGTCTTCAGTATTCCCCCTGAAATGAAAATTTGCCAAAATTTCCGTTCAGGGACTATTAAGATATTTTATTTCAGTAGTATCACTTTGATTCATTTTGGTTTGCCTTTAATATTGCCATTCAACATTAAACACAGTGCAGCTTATATAACATTAAATGTCATGTACTGTATAACCCATTATTAGCTCACTGTTTTATTACAGTAAACAATCAAACTGAAATGCATCAAAACAACTCACCTGGAAGAAAAAAGTCACAGTGGACACAGTGGAGCATTTGCCTTTGTCTAAACAAAACCTGCAGCCATTTTTCTCTTGAAAGACTTCATGGGAATGGACATATTTCATTGAAATGCCTCACTTCCAGCTACAGCTTTCAGCAGAAAACAATCTAAAAATAATAAAAAATGTTTTCTGCAACTTCTTATGAAATATTAGAGGACCTAGCTGACATGTACAGTAGCAACCTGGGTTAAAAAGAAAGGTACTACTCACCATTGAAAAGGTCAAGCCTTATGCAAAACTGAAATAAGAGACCACATAACTGTCCTAACAGTGATGGGTTTGTCTAATTCCATGATGGGAGATGGTCTTCTGAGTAAGGCAGTGAAATGCTGACAAAGTGCTGTGCACAGTTACAAACAATGGGTTCAGAGTCCTGATCAGTAGTTTCTGATTTAAAATCCATCTTCGTTGTCCTGCTCTGTCCCAGAGACAAACTCAAACCCACCAAAATTAAATGAGAAGAGGTATTTTAAAAGATTCCAGTCTAGACTTAAATAAAATGTAAGACATCAAGTGGAATAAAAAGCACTGGAGAAATCGAACTGGACTCCTGCTTGAAGGCAAAATGCATTTGCCAGCTCAGGCTGGGGCTGAGATTTTCTCCCTGTGATACAGCTTTGCACAGCAGTCCAGGTGCATTACATGGCATGTTTTTACTCCTCCTGATGCCAGAAGCAGGCGGCTGAAACAGATGAATGCCTGGTCATTTGGTAGAGCAATTTCCACATAAGCACGTAATTTGAAAAACAATGTGTTATCTCTTTACAGCTCCCTAGTAAATAAAATAATTTGCTCTTCATGATGTACTTCTGTATTTTGTCGAAAGGGTATTTTTCTCCAAAAGTATAAATGTACAAATGCTAACAACTCTGTGACTATCCCCGCTATAATAGATCTAGGATTAAGAGGTTGCTAAATTATTTTAATGTTTATTTATGGTTTCTGTCAATCCCCTCTGGTCTGCATCTTCAGCCCACTCTTTTCTATGTTCGAGCTGATCCTAGATGACCTAATTTGCATGCACAACTTTAGTTATTACCTCTATTTTGGTAACTCACAATAACCTTGCTACAGCCACATAAATTGAATTCTGTACCTTTGTAAATAATTGTTCATGGTGGAAGTTGTTTGGTGAAATTCTGAATCAGACTGGATTTTAAATTTTATTTCTGGCCTTAAAATCAATGAAGCACCTCATATATAGCTGGCATTTCATCAGTTATTTCTAACCTTCCGTCCTCTGTTCAGGTTCTGTAGCTGTTACTCTGCTGAATTATTCTGGATTTCCCCTGCCACTCAAATGTTGACTTAAAATTGAATTACTGTGGTTCTCTCTCAACCTTCTTCACTTCTTATACCCTCTAATAGGGCACCAAGTCAGCCAAAGCTTTGAAGTGAATTTGCATAGACATTTTCCATAAGGTAAGCACTGCATAAAAACCCATTAGGACTTACCAACTCAAATGACTGGCTGATGTCCTGATATGCAGGTTTCCTTTCATTTGCTTCCACTTATGCATTTCTCTCTTTTTTTTTTCTGTGTTTCTCCCTTAACTCTGCAAGTTTACCAGATGCTAAAAGCCTAGCCCCCTCCTCCTCCTTCCACCTGCACCCAGGCTACAGCCAGGCTATCCACAGCTGCTCTCTTACTTACCTGTGGCAAATGCATGGGACTCTGCTTACCTGCTGACTGACAGGAAGATTTTCAGAGTAGAATCCATTGTGTGTCAAGTGCAATAAAATACTATAAAGTTGCAATAAAAAATTGCAATGATTTAATCATGCTGAATTTAAATTCAGCAGCCTATCCCACCTATTAGTTTTGGCACATTTATATTCTTGGGACAAGTTCCAGAAATCTTTGAAAATAACTGAAGATTTTTGATGGAATATAGGTTATGGTTTAAGTGTTGGCTTTCCAAATGACATTAAGAAGGTGTCAATCTTTTTCTTGTCAGAGCAGAACAGAAGAAACGTGTCACTATCTTTGTCAGATCTGCTACTTAAAAGTGTGCTCCCTCAAAATGTTTCTACACCACCAGTATGAAGCCTAGCAGCATTTACTGAGAACTTGCATGATGAAAGGTAGGAACAGATTTTGTATTTTTCTGCTTTCCTTGGTAATTTTGGAACAAAATTCTTCAGCTTTCCATCTACACAACTTCTAGATGCCATAAAATCTATTATAAAACCAACTGATGCTGACACCTTTTTCATTCAGCTCTTACAAGTAGAAAGGTTACATTTGCATGAAAGTACATTTGCATTTTCCTGTTTACAGAACAAATATAACTATATATGAAGCAGAAATAAAAATGCCTTGCTGGTTATTAACCTGTTCCATATGTGATATGCAAGGCTTTAATATATATGGAGTTGCTTTTAATGGGACTCTTACAATTAAAGCTCTGTGGAATGCTTGAAACACATGAAGGTAGATATGTAGAAACATGGGCTGGAGCATACTTAACAACAGAGTAAAAGTAAGAAGACACTTGTTTTTCACATTTTTTAAAACATTATTTACCTTTCTGTCTGCAGGGTTCTGGATCTGACCCTTAAATCCCAGCAGTGGAGCTCTAGCATGGAATTCAGTTGATTAAACTTGGGTGCCTATTGGTGATGTATGTGCCCTGGGGTATCCAAGCGAGCTGCATGGGGCTGGCAGGTATTACAGAGGACCTGTGAAAGATCCTTGTCTTCTGGGATAGCCACTGGAGGTGGGATACTTAAGAGCAGCTCAAGATGCTTTTCTGTAGGCAAGAGTCAAGCCCCTGGTCATCAGTGGAGTCCAGATAACCGTGTAGGTCCCTATCTATTTTATGGTGAGCTGAATCTCCCTCTGGGCCCCTTGACTGACCTGATTATATCTCCATTGACAACAAAGGGAGCAGAGATAGCTAGTGCGCATGTAGACTTCTAAATTTAGCCATATTAGTCTGTGAGCTGAATACTACCTGAAGAGTTCAAAACATAGCTGTGCCAGAACTGGCTTACTGAAATTTCCATTGTCAGGTTTCATCAGCCAGCGCTGGAATGTCTTTCTTTAATGTATGATCTGATCCAGAACAACAGGTGAAAAATGTACTGTGGGTCTCTACTAACTGCTGTCAATTCCTCATTTGTTCTCAGCTGGGATACAGCTGCTGCTGTTTGCTCTTTATTCTGGGAATCCACAGATTATTGCTTTTCTTCTTTCTCTCTTCCCCCTGCCCCTTTCTCCAAACATAGAATCATAGAATCCTAGAATCGTGTAGGTTGGAAAAGACCCTTAAGATCATCAAGTCCAACCATTAACCTAACACTGCCAAGTCCACCACTAAACCATGTGCCTAAGCACCACGTCTACATGTCTTTTAAATACCTCCAGGGATGGTGACTCAACCATTTCCCTGGGCAGCCTGTTCCAATGCTTGACAACCCTTTCGGTGAAGTTTTTCCTAATATCCAATCTAAACCTCCCCTGGTGCAGCCTGAGGCCATTTCCTCTTGTCCTATCACTCGTTACTTGGAAGAAGAGACCAGCCCCCACCTCGCTACAACCTCCTTTCAGGTAGTTGTAGAGAGCAATGAGGTCTCCCCTCAGCCTCCTTTTCTCCAGGCTAAACAACCCCAGTTCCCTCAGCCGCTCCTCATAAGGCTTGTGCTCTAGACCCCTCACCAGCTTCGTTGCCCTTCTTTGGACATGCCCAGCACCTCAATGTCTTTCTTGTAGTGAGGGGCCCGAAACTGAACACAATATTCAAGGTGCAGCCTCACCAGTGCCAAGTACAGGAGGACAATCACTTCCTTAGTCCTGCTGGCCACACTAGTTCTGATACAAGCCAGGATGCTGTTGGCCTTCTTGGCCACCTGGGCACACTGCTGGCTCATACTCAGCCGGCTGTCAAACAGCACCCCCCAGGTCCTTTTCCACCGGGCAGCTTTCCAGCCACTCTTCCCCAAGCCTGTAGTGTTGCATGGGGTTGTTGTGACCCAAGTGCAGGACCTGGCACTTGGCCTTGTTGAACCTCATACAATTGGCCTCGGCCCATCGATCCAGCCTGTCCAGATCCCTCTGCAGGGCCTTCCTACCCTCAAGCAGATCAACACTCCTACCCAACTTGGTGTCGTCTGCAAGGTTACTGAGGGTGCACTTGATCCCCTCATCCAGATCACTGATAAAGATGTTAAACAGAACTGGCCCCAACACAGCCCTGGGGAACACCACCTGTGATACATCCTTCTCTTCTTTGGCTCTATTATTCCCTCTCTCTATCATATACATAAATGGACGGGATCTGTTTTAATTTGACAGCATATGTTAATAATTATTAGGTGTTTATATTTATTGGGGCTATTGTTTACCACCCAAAGCAGAGTGGCATCCAATGTTTTAAAATACCGTTGGGCTGTCAGGGGAAGATGCTGGCTGACAAAGAGCAGGTTTGCTAAAGAAAAGTGCATTGCAACATCTGACAGAGATCTCTGGAGACTATTAATGCACATTCATTTTACTATAAGCTTCTTATTTCAAAATGCGCACTGCCCAGAGGAACACTAGGACAGATGGAGAAGAAAGGCTAGAAAAGCCTGGGGTATCTACTGTAGTGCTGCAGACACAGCCTCCTACCTGGTGATATTGCTGTTGCACTAAATGTATTTTTCAGCTTAGTGTTTGTTAAACAAAAACAGAGGCTCTTTTATTTAGCAGCTCATTCTGTGGAGCTTTTTGTTTGCAAGGTCTAAGGATGCTGTTGATGTCCTGGGCAGCATTTTCTCTGCCTCGCAGGAAATTGCTCTAATGTAAAAGGCTGGGTACAAGCTATTCCAGAGATTGTAATAGCTGTTGTGCTGGCTCACACAGGCACAGCACTGTCACTGTAATAGTCTTGAAAGCTTCTTAATAGGTAATGCTGACCAAACTCAAATGTGTTAGATCTCCCTGCATTATCATTACAGAACACTCTGCCATCAAAAAGTTGGTTGCAACAAGTGAGAATGGGATCAAAATACCATGTTCTGCGCATTTATGCTGTCAGATTATTTTTTTGCCTTTATACAAAATAATTGCCCTTGAATGTCATCTAGGCACATGAATATTGTGAATTTCATGCAGATTTATGAAGGCTTGATTCATTTCTGTGTAACTCAATTTCTTCTCAGCCACTAATGTGAGGAGGGAATTGTGTTTGTGTACATAGACTCTGCTCAGCATATGGTCCACAGCCAGCAGCAGATAACACCTACCAGCTGTTGTATCCTGCAGGACTGCTCCCAGACATTATTCAGTCTCTTCAGAGTCTGAGTGTATTTCCCATAAAGCTCACCCATAAGGGGGTGAGAAAATGGCTGTTTGCAATGGACACAGCAGGAGGTAGCAAGATTTAAAAAATGCCTGTAATGTAACACACAAGTAGTTGCATGTCAGTACCCTCTGTTACGCTGGTGTGAATCTGGAGAAACTCTGTTGACCTCAGTAGCATCTATTTTAATGCTACTCCTGATTAGGGATGGCAGGAAGAATTGTGTGTTTGGTGCTGGATTCATAACTTGAAAAACAGGGTCCTTAGTCCACTGTGAACAGCAGGAGATTACCTTATTCCTGCCCTCCTTGTCCAGTGTAACCCAGTTTGGACCTCTGTGAAAGGTAAGAGCATGGGTCCGTTTTCCAGTTTCTACCTCTTTTCCCAGTTCACAGTAACAGTTACCAGTAACCAGGATGGTAGTGTCTCTGCTGCATGCCTGTAGCAGCTGAAACCCAAAGTGAAGCTGCGACACAACTTCTCATGGTCATCCCATCATAGCAAGTTGCAGTCGCTACACATCAGATTCAAAGTGGTGACTCAAAATCATGTTTTTTCCCCAGTATCTTCCTTCCAAGATCTAGCACATGATGTTATGTGTCATTTATAGGTTCAGCAAAACAAGTTTGCCCTTCTTATTTATAACACTTTTAATGGTCACCAGGGGTTGGGTAAATCTGCTGGCATCCCACGTTGTGCAGCTGCCTATTATGAGTCAAGTTTGGTATGGCTCTCACTGGCTTCCTTTGTGTAGTACTTTGTTTAAATTGGAGAGTTATATTACTTCTTACTGGCATAAGTTTACATCTTCTGAATGCCATACATTGGCTGAGACTAATCCAATTTATTCCTTGCTGACAGGAATATGGGAGGGACTGTCACTTGCTAGTCTCAGTATGAAATGTGATTTCATGCTGACTCTCCCCAAAAATGCAAAGCCAAGCAAGAGCGTTACAGAATGTAGATATTTTAAAGATCATGACAGTTGGGAAAGTTTTGCATTGTGCTCAGCCATTTTAAGACGCTGATGGTTTTGTTGTCTTTACAGTCTCAGCACAGCCTTGTTGATTTATCATTCTTGTTGGATTTAACACTCTAGAATCTAACATTTGCAAGCTTGGAGAGCCCGTATGCTTTAGTCATTGTTTTAATTGAAGGAGATCCAGCACGTTGTGACACTGGAGTAGCCTTTTTGTGGCTCAATAACTAAGTCAGGCTGTAAGTGAAAATTTTAGCTTGAAATCTTAACTCTTATCACCAGAGTACATTTGTCTACCTCCTAGAAACAGTGACATGCTTCCTAAGAAGGGGACTTTCTAGATGAGCATCTCTTGTGTGGTCCAGGGCATACTTGATTCTCTTAGATGCCAGTTACTACATGTCTTAAATGGGAAAAGAGGGTTTGAGGAGGTTCTTCAGACCAGAAATAAGATGTAGATACCAGATTACAGAACTGCTGTATTCTGGAAGGAAGCAATACCTTCTTGTCTGCTACTAGGAAAATCACTCCTAGTAAAAAGATTAGTTGCCTGACTAATCTAGTGGCCTTCTACGATGGAGTGGCTGCATCAGTGGACAAGGGAAGAGCTATGCATGTCATCTACCTGGACTTCTGTAAGGCCTTTGATATGGTCCCCCACAACATTCTTGCTGCTAAATTGGAGAGATATAGGTTTGACAGATAGACTGTTAGATGGATAAGGAATTGGCTGGATGGCCGCATCCGAAGAGTTACAGTCAATGACTCAATGTCCAAGTGGAAACTAGTAATGAGTGGTGTCCCTCAAAGGTCTGTATTGGGACCAGTACTATTTAATAACTTCACCAACTACGTAGACAATGGGATTGAGTGCACCCTCAGCAAGTCTGTAGATGACACCAAGCTGAGCAGTGTAGCTGATAAACTAGAAGGAAGGGATGCCATCCAGAGGGACCTTGACAGGCTTGAGGAGTGGGATCATAGGAGACTCAGGAAGTTCAACAAGGACATGTGCTCTCTTTCAGTACTTTCTTATCTCTCAGATACCCCAGAGATGCTTTTCTGCCATCTGAAAATCACATTTATTTAACAGTTAAGAAGAGAATTTCTGTCTACTGAGAAATACAAGGAGGATGTTTAACACTTAGTAACTGTATAGCCAGTAGTCACCTGAAATGTGATGGGGAAAAAGGAAGACTGCAACTGATTTTTACTTAGTTTTTTTTCACAAAAAGTTTGATGTTTTAAAATGTTTGACAAAATGCTACATGTCTGGAGTGGAGTGCTGTCATGCAGATTCTGTACAAGACTGAAATAAATATTGATTCAAATTAATTTCTCCCCTCACTTCCACTTGTATAGCTAATTTTAGACATTGATTAAAGGCACTGTTCTTGCTACAAAGAATGGGGTTCAACAAGGGGTGCTCTGTTGCTGTCAAAATATTGAGTACAGTAACGTAGGCAGGCCAAGTTCAATTCTCTGCCCTATGGTGATCTCCTGGGTGAGCAGGAGGAGGCTGAAGCAGTTAAGGTTGAGGGTCCTCTCTGCCTCCTGGAGTTCAAAGCTCATCTGTGGGTGCAAACCTGCATGCAGAGCCTGAAAGCTGTGCTGGAAGCTGCCTAAGCAGTGTGAGGAGTGTGGTCTCAGATTATAGTCAGTAGTGGTGAGGCTCACTGATGTGGACACCTCCAGTGTGGGCACCTCTATCAGAGCTGGTTATTCTCTGCTCTCTGTATAGTCAGGGTAGACACACAGACATGTCTGAGCACTTCATAAGGAAGCGAACTGCTCTGGAGATCTCATGGGAATAAGGTGCCTCCACCTTGCACTTGGTTTGCAGAGGATCTTTCATGGGAGCTAGATGCTCTCCTTTTATGTGCACAGAAAGCTATGCTTGAGCATAGAGGGAAGTCTGCTATGCAAAATAGAAAATCAAATGCCTTTAGGAGCCCTATCTATTTATTTATTCTTCATTTCTTTGCAGTCTAACGTGCAGAGGTCACTGTGTTGGGCTTTGTTGGACTACATCCCATCTATGTTTTATATGGATTTAAATTATGGTGCATCTACACTGTCAATAAGTTTGCTCTGTGTTTCCCTCCAGAGCTTTGCTCCTCTGTTTGTCCAAAATGCCTACATGCTAACGTGTGCCTGAGAATACTGCATGGAGTAACAGGGTTGTTCTCTCTGGGAGGAAGTCAACACACCGGTGAATCACATGATAGCTGAGCCTGGATGTCACCTCTGGAGATCACCTAGTCCAACCCCCTGCTCAAAGCAGGTTCCCCAGGACCATAACCAGCTGGATTTTTAATATCTCCAGGGTGGAGACTCCACAACCTCTCCGGGCAACCTGTGCCAGTGTTTGACCATCTTCACAGGAAGAAAGAGCTTTCTTATATTTAAACAGAATGTCCTGTGTACCAGTTTGTGCCTATGCCCTCCTGTCCTCTCACTGAGCACTACTGAGAGGACTCTGGCTCCATCTTCCTTACACCCTCCTGTTGGATACTTATACACACTGATAAGATCTCCCTGAGCATTCTCTTCTCCAGGCTGAACAGTCCTTCGTTGTCCACAACAGGGTGGACAACTTGTCCACCAGGTCCTTGTCCACCAGGACCCTGAGGTCCTTCTCTGCGAAGTTGCTTTCCAGTGAGTGGACCCCCAGCCAGTACTGGTGCCTGGAGTTTTTCCTCCCCAGGTACAAGACTTTGCATCTCCCTTTGTTGAACTTCATGAGATTCCTGCTTGCCCATTTCTCCAGCCTGTCAAGGTCCCTCTGAATAGCAGCACAACCATTTAGTGCATCAATCACTCCTCCCAACTTCATATCATCTGCAAACTTGCCTAGGGTGCACTCTGTGCCATCATCCAGGTCATTAATGAAGCTGTTAAACAATGTTGGCCCCAGTATCAATCCCTGGTGTGTACATAGTTACTGGCCTCCAGCTGGACTTGATGCTTCTGATCACAACCCTTAAAGTCCAGTAGGCCAGCCAGTTTTCAATCCACTTCACAGTCCACTTGTGTTCTCCATAATTCATCAGTTTGTTTACAAGGATGTTATGGGAGACAGTACTGGATGCCTTGCTGAAGTCAAGATAAACAACATCCACTGCTCTTCCCTCTTCCACTGAGCCAGTCATCTCCTGTAGAAGGTACAGACGTAGGCACTGTTCCCTACATTGTGTAGGTGCAGTCCCTCCTAGCTTTTTAAATGTACATCCTCTAGATATTACATAAGAGAAATAAGTAGGAACAGATCCAAATTATCTTAAAAAACACTGAGGGCAACTGAGTTCTCTTTGCAAAATGAGGGGGTGGGTTTTAATTTCTACATTTCTCTTCATTTCCTGGGTGTTGTTGGAATAGATACAAGAAAGCCCAAATGTTTTTTTTTTTTGTGTGGCATATTACAAAGACAGAGCTGAAGTTCAGCTTTGTATAAGGAGTTTCAGTAGATAATTAGGAGGACAGACTTTTTTCTCCTTTATTTTCAGTCCAAGAACAGAAATTACAAGAAAGTTCATGAAAAAAGCTGTTTTGTGGGGTTTCTGGGACAACACTGAGAATGAATAAAACCAGAGGTGTTTAGGAGAAGACTTGCAGCTTTAGAAGATTTTTTTCACATTTGAACTCAGCCTAAATTATCTTTCTATTTTTTCCTAATACCAAACTATAGGCAGGAGAGATTATTTTCCACTGGGAGTTCCCTGTTATGACAGAAAAGGATGTAATGGTTCCTTTTATTTTCTAGCGTCTTACAGGACTGTAAAATCACATCTAAATTGAGAAAATAGCTCAGTTTCTGAACGAGGAAACTGGTACAACTGCCAATTTTTAATCCACCAGTGCAACAAGCCAACAAAAGCTTTGCATAAAAATTCTTTTCATATTTACATTTATTGAATTGAGTATATCCAACCATGGACATACCAGCTCCTTCCCTAGAAGTCTGTATGAAAGGAAATCAACTTAATTGTACTAGAACGAGGCTGGATTTGTAATCTGAAGAGCTTGGGTAGCTGGAGACTAATTTTCCTCAGAATAGTTACTTTCACAATAATTTCTGAGATTCTATTTTGCATGTGGTTTGAGAGAGCGTGTTAGAGTTCTTTGGAGCTGAGAGAGCAATTACTTTTGACACACTACAGAATGAATAGTGTACCCATTGGAATATAAAATCATTCTTTGTTTGGAAGCATACTTGGCCCATGATTCATAAAAATACCAATATGTTACTATGTGTTATGTGAAGTCTGAAAATTACTGTTATATTGCCCTACCACATAAAGAATGTTTCTTGGTTTTAAAGTACAAACAAGAATTACAGAGCTTTGAAACAATGATTGTACTAGTCTTGACAGTAGCCTAAGGAAAGCACAGAGACAAAAGTCACAGTCTCTTGACCTTTATAAACATTTGTGATTGTGATAGAGCCAGTGTGGTTGTTTCTGATTCAGAAGACCATAGGATGCTCTCAGTTCACAAACTCCCCTCTGACTGCTGGATACATTATGTGTACAAGGAAACCATGCCCTTCCAGTGTTTTCAGGGTAAAGCTAGATCTGCATAATGTTGTATAATGATCAAAACTCTGTTTTGTACACTGAAAGTCTCAAAATTACATTTCTGTGAAACACACAATCTACTGCAATTTATTGATACTTGTTTCCTGAAGTATTGCCAAAGATCATTTAAAACTTGACCAAATCCTGAAATTTTCCCTCCATCTAAAGTCATCCCTTCCAACCCCAACCATTCTGTGATTCTGTAATGCCATAGCAGGATTCAATTAATTTAGGGAATTTATTTTTTGTAACAGGGTTTGGAAATTAGGCGTGAATTTGGCCGAAATCATGAAGCACAGTGCATCCCTTCATGCAAAGTGCTCATGGATGAAATCAGACCAATATTTCAAGGAAATTATGAAGTTAGGATTTAAGTTGTTTGATCCACCAAAAAGGAAAGATTTTATAATAAAATACTTGGAAAAAACAATGGAAGAGGACTAAGCTGAAGGTACTATTTGTATAAGCCCTGGGCTTTTCCTGCCATGTGCTTGGAACTGATAGAGTACAAGACTTAAGCAAACAAATCTAAGTAGCTCAGGATCTGGCATGTGGATTAGGAAAAACATGAGGCTGGATATACACACATTATTAAGAAATTTACAGCGTTGGGTGCAGATAGGGGCAGTCTCAGATGAAGTAGTGCAGTGTCCAAAACTTGGCACTTCTGAAGTTCCGGAGTCAAGTTTGCCTGGGAATTGTCCCAGTTTGTGCTGTCAGAGGACCTTGTCCCTGTGGCAGGCATTGTTGGAAGTCAGCAGGATTTTTTAACCATGTTTTCCGTAAGGAGACACCAACTATTATTCAGCAGAAACTTACAGATTGTACGTAGGACACTGTCAGGATTTAATCTGCTGCAGATAACTGCTTGCATTGCCATAATGCTGTAAACAGTCTCTGGTTATCTGACTTCACTCTTGGCATACCAATGCACATCCCAGTCACCAGGAATGTCAAAACAGATCCTCTTTCTCTTACGAGCCTCTGACCAAGGAGATGAAGGGGACCTGCCATTGCTTGTCAGATAGAGAAAGCTGGGCAGCTCTGGCCTCATCCTGTGGACAGTGATGGCACACACCAGATCACTGCAAGACACACCAGATCATTGCAAGGCTGCTTACCTTTCCTGGGAGGATCTCAAAGAGATTTTGTGAAGGTGGCTGTTACTGCTCTTGTGCCACTCAGGCTGCAGAACTGCACTGTGAAGGGGAATGAAATAGTGAGCAGGTGGTCTGAAAGTGTGTCCCTCAGCTACCCACCTTCTCTGGAGACTTCAGGGATTGGATTTGAAAAAATATTGCTTAATTAGCTCATCAGACTCCCTGAACCTGGAAGTAATTGGGTTTTAGTTCACTTTTCATAATATGCTTTGTTTTTATGAACCTTGTGTTGAGCATTCACTATGTAAATAAATTATATTTTCACTTTCTCCTCTTCTCCCCACACTGGGCTCATTTAATACTCACTTGGCTTGTATCTTAGAAGGAAACAATCACAAACCGGAAAGACCAGTGCTCTTTAGTTTAAACAAATCCCTCATTCTGGAGCTGAAAATTTAGTTTAGTCTCAGCAAAATAACAAGCATATGCAGTCTTTGGAGGCATTTTTATTAATATATTAAAAAGCTTATTAAATCATTACTGCCTGGCTGCCTTCATGTCTAAAGGCTGCCTAAAGATATAGGGTTAACTCAGTAATATAGCAGTCAGGTATCTACAGTTGGACTTAAGTGGAATTTGAGGTGCATCTCCAGGGAGCAGCAAAATACTGTGCAGAGAGAGCCGCCTCAGCTAATGATGATTGAGACGGTTTGGTTAATGAAAGCAAGGCAGCAACACAAGCATGGCCATATTATTATATGATGGAGCTCTCTAGTAGTAGGGGATTGCAGCAAGCAATCCTCTTGACAGGTTGGACTCAGTCCCAGTGAAGGACTGTGCCTGACAGGGAACCTTGTGATGCTAAAGTACATTGACCAAAACATCTGTTACTGTCAGCGTAACTCTCTCATATCTCTAAGTCATTACCTCCGTTGGATTTAGCTTTACATCTAAAGTTAACTGCTTCATACTCTTCCACCCTTCTGCTGGCATTTCCAGCCCCTGTTGTGGAAATGGCACCTACTCCTCGTGTCCACCCCTCTGGCATGACAGCTCACGTGCTAGCCTAACCCCCTCCACGCCAGCACACCAGCTGAGGATGACAGTGTCCCAGGAACAAGCACAAGCTGTGTCCTCCCTCCTTACTGTGAGTAGCAATGTCCCGGTGACTATGGAGGGTGTCGTACCTCCAGCCAGCGTGGACCCATGGCCAGAGGTCAAAAAGCTTCACTGCAGTGTATAGACTCTTTGGGGACCTGAGAGTTGCCCTCAAGAGCCTGCCTCTTGGGACAGGTATCCCATACTCTATTCGTTTTGAATTTGCAAGTAGCCTTTGTATCTCATTCACTCTGGGTTTATTTCATTTTTATGGGCTATAAGTCCATCCAGCCCTTTCCTGTCAGTAAGAGGGATTTAGGGCCATTAGAATGCCTTACCCTGGTCTGTAGGGGATACCTAGACAAGTGCTGCTAAATTCTCTCCAGGAGTAGGTTCAACTAATGCAGGTCTTGAAAGGACATCCAGCCTCCATGTACAAAACCACCTAGGAGTGACTGCTCTTTAGCCTTTAGCTAGATGTGACCGAAATATCCTTTTTCTGCCCCCTCTGGAGCTCAACCAATAACTCCAACATTTCAAAAAAAGTATTTTAGTCCCTCAGCTGGACAAAGCTATGCTATTCTGAGAGTTTAGTCAATATTGTATCAGACTATTAAATATACACTGCATGAGAGACAGCCTTGTGTTCAGAGTACTCACCTGCAAAGTCAGGGATCTGGCAAATCCAATAAATATTTGAGTATTTTACACAGAAAGTGGAAGACTTTCAAAAGTAGGAAGAGAAAAACCCCTTGCAGAATTTCTTAAACTCCCTGGGGAAAGTGGCAGGCAGTAAGCCAGACTCCCGCTCGGAGCGCAGCACTAGGAATGAGGTTTGAATTTGAGGCTAACGCTGCACCCAGCCCCCTCCATCTCCTCATTACCCTACGGGGTCTGCATCTCTACATTCATTAAAAATGACCCAAACCAAAATGAAGCAACTTGTTTCAGGTCAAACAAAATGCTTCATTCAAATCAAATGGATTTGTACTGATTTTTTTTTAAAATGGCATCTTATTTTTTACGGGACTTTTTCCACCCTTTTTCATTTACTAAATCAAACCATCAGTTGCTCACACAGCCATACTTTTGCTTCAGGTTTGCTAGTGCACGGCTTTCACTGTTATTGCTGAGTAACATCACAGGGAAAGCCAGCAGTAGACTACGTGTTTATCCTTGCGATGCATAGGGGAAACACTAAGGTTTCTGCTACAGGATGCATGCAGGCTAGAGGGATGGAGAGACAAAACAGCATATTGCTCTCTTGCCTTCAGTTGGTTACGTGTCCAGTTTTCCCCTGGGCTCTCAGATGTTGCCTCTCATATGTTCTACACTGTGGATGGGCCTCAAATGTTTCTCTTTCTTCAGTGACTGTGTGACAGATGGGGAGTGCCAGAAGAAAAGTCTTACAGTAGACGTGCTCTCCAATTTTACATGCTCCAATCCATACAGAAAAGGAGAGCCCAGGATTAAAATGCTCCCATAAGTATGGACACTTATTTTGTTATCATGATCATGTTCCTTAAAGAACCATGTACCAGGAGTGATGTTAAAAAGGAATTAAGATTGCAAGGTTAAGCACTGGGAATTTAGGAAACATCAGCATAAAAGTTGTTTGAGCAATCTGCATCCATCTTCTCTGCCTGTACAGTATTACAGTATTGACTTACATTAAATAAAAATAAGCTAAATAAAATAGAATCCATGATTCTATGATTTTAACTCCTGCTTAATTTTGTATATTTTTACAAAACCAGGAGGAGCAGACATTCCCTCCCATCACACCGTGTCTTGCACTGTTTACCAGCCGAGTGAAGCCGTGTGTGTTAGAGGGAGGAGGTAGGAATCTGCTGCTGACCTCCCTGCAGGAGGAGCCCAGGTGCTGGAAGGAGAGGAGCCCCAGGTTTCACCCTGGGTTTTACACCGGGATCACAGTGTGGGGAGCCGGGCAGCTGGGTTGTACTCCAGCTGTGGTAGAAATGGTCTCTTTCACCCCCCTCCATATTTGAGCAGCACCCAGGCAGAGTGGCCTGTGGTGGGCACTGGGGTGATCACAGAGGATGTCCTGCTCAACCTCGGCAGCCCCACCTACGCTTATGGCAAATCTGGAGCTTCGGGGGAATTTAGCAGCTAAATTCTGCCAGAGTGAACGGCGGTTTTCAGACTCATCCAGACTTCATCAACTGTGGGGTTTTTTTCAGTCTCAGCACAGAGCAACCTCCTTTCCAAACTTCAATGGTCTGCTCCAGGATAGGAGACTGCTAAAGCTCCAAAGTGAAACATTTTAATATGGGGGGGAAAAAAGTTCCTTAGCCTCTTTTTAAACATCATGTTTTGGTTGAGAGTTTCCAAAAGACATCAACCTGAGAGAGATACCAACGATAGAAAGATTCAAGCTGGGTGAAAAGAGTTGGACAAAGTCATCAGCAACTGAAAATAAGGCCTTGAAACAGCAAATCTGAGGATATTTTTAACTGCATCTGTTGCTATCTGTGCTGCCTGTCAAAACAAGAGCCTGTTTCATCCCCCCTGTGTTTCTGACAAGTTATGTGTGAGGTGTTCATGGAACAGTTTTGCAGTCAGAGGGAAAGGCAGCCGCTTGTGAGATGCTCACAGCACTGGGCACTGCAACATCTCAGATCAGGGAAGGAAGACAGAGAGATTCATCGAGTCTATCTTTAGAGTAAATTTTAAGTAGGCAGAAGTTAAATATTTAACTGAAACGTAGTCAGGATTCCAGCCTCCGTGTAAAACAAATACAATCAACTTAAAATGAGGAAAGATTTTTACTTCTCTTTTCATATTTTGTTCAAAACTATTAAAACATATTAGAGAAAATAATTCAAACTTGTAAAAATCTTTATTGTAAGAAAGGAAAATCTCATAACAGCAGTAGCTGAGACAATACTTTTGACTTATCACATTTCTGAGATAATTAAGCTAAATATTCAGACTGTATATATGTCTCCAGGCAAATACTTAAGCATCTGCTTTTTTGTTGTTGCTGTAAGGGTAGTTATTTACGGTAATTTGCCAGTGATGAGTGGAAATCAATGCTTCCAATCTTCATCTTCCTTCACTGTTCTGCTGGGCATGCTGAACTGCGGATAGCACACTGTGGTATATTAATCGTGTGAAGGGATTTATGGTCACTGTTCTCACTGATGCTAATGGAGATAATCATAGAATCATAGAATGGTTTGGGTTGGAAGGGATCTTAAAGATCATCTAGTTTCAACCCCCTGCCATGGTCAGGGACACCTTCCACTAGACCACGTTGCTCAAATGTACATTCATAAATCCTGCAAGCTTCCAGAAGACAGCATGCTTACTAACCAGCAGATCTGGCTAGAAAATGTTGAGAAATATACAATTAGTGTCCGAATTTGCCTCAGGCTCGAGGTTCCCTGGAGAACCC
The DNA here is from genome assembly GCA_013389945.1 of Fregata magnificens. NCBI lineage: Eukaryota > Metazoa > Chordata > Aves > Suliformes > Fregatidae > Fregata > Fregata magnificens. Next base: position 138,367 of record WAAD01018803.1, read on the forward strand.
CTGTGAGCTGAAGATGCTTTGGTAAGTATAACCAAATTATGGAGTACGTATGGCAAGTGGTTTCTGCGCATGGTTCAAATTCCACAATAGCAAGCCCTCTCCAATGAAAAGCTAAAATCCCAACCTGACACCCCATCCCAAAGGTATTCTTTGTGAGACAGGCAATGGAAGAGCAATGGGGACAGTCAGATCTCCCTGGCAGCCAGGCCAGCAACTGCCAGGAGATTACAGCAGATCCTTGCCATGAGCTCACCCATATGTAAACTCATACACAGCTTTCCTACACTGCCAAAGATGCTCACAGGAGGTAAGGGCTGAATGCTAATCTCAATAGTGATTTGAGTGATTGCCCTTGCAACCCAAAGAAGGTTAAAAAAGGGATGAAGACAGGCTAGACAGCCCCAGGTGCAAGCAGAGCACTGATGTCCTGCAGCCTTGACCCTGAGCCCCCAGGGCTGAAAGGAGATCTGAAAGTATCAGATCTATTGCACACAGGTTGTGTAGTTAATTTCAGAAGTTCACAGACATACTGGTGGGAAGGGACCCCAGGAGGTCTCCGCTCAGCCTCCCACGCAAAGTGGCGCTATCAACAACACTAGATCAAGTCGACTGCGGCTTTGTCTAGCAAAGTCTGGTAAACCTCCAAAGATGGGGATTCCCAGGCTCCTGGTATCTGGTTCCGGTTTTACACTACCCTCCAGGTGGACGAGTTTTTCCTAATGCTCAGCCTGAACTTGCCAAGCTACAGTCTGTGGCCTTATCCCTTGTTAGACATCTGCCACTACCAAGAAGAGTTTGTCCATCCTCTTTGCAACTGTCCCTTCAAGTGGTTGTAGGCTGCTATTAGATCCCCCTCTTAGCCTCCCCTCTACCAGGCAAAGCAAGCCCAGAGTCCTCAATCTTTCTTTGCAGGCCATGAGCTCTAGCTCCCTTGACCATCTTGCTAGCACTCAAATGGACCCTCCGCAGTTTTGCAATATCCTTCTGTAACTGGGGGCCCAAAATTTGTCAAAAAGTGCAACAAGTCTAATCCACTGGTTTTACTGCAGAGAATTTACAGACACCCTGGAGTCCGGTATGAGTGCTCATGCAACACAAAATGTGATTATATTGTGTTTGTGATGTAGAAGCACTCTCTGCATGTGGACATCAATTGTGCATGGAGGCAGATACTGCTTAGGGCCTTCTAGGTTAGGATGGTCCTGAAGCACAGTCTCAGCAGATGCCTGAGCCTCTAGAGCATCCTGGAGAATGGGAATGGAGCTGATTAAACAAAAGGGCATTGAGTGTAGATTACAACTGACACACATGAGCTGGCTGCGTTACTGTGAAACCCACTGATTAGCAAAAGTTCTAAGATTGCCTTTTCTTCAAGAAGATAAGCAGATCAACAAATATCTTTCATTCAAGCACTAAACAATATCTTTATAACAATCCTTTTTAAAGTCTGTAAGCTTTGTACAACTAAGCCTGATTAACAACTTAAATTTATAGGGTTTTTTGTGCTATAGGTTATAACAAAAAAATGTGATCCAGAGTTGTCTTTGGAAAGAAAATAATTCTACTGCAATTGCAAAGAGGGCTGAAAAGAACTGTTTTAAATGTATGTATTAATTAGCATTTCTATATCCCTCATCCTTGAACATCCAAACCTTTGGAGCCCTGAAATGATTTGCTAGAACTTGGACAGATTGTGGTAAGAAGAAGAAGGTATTTTCATTATTTGGTCCCAAGGCCAAGTTCTTCAGTGCTGCTGAAAATGCAGTTTTCTTGGCACAAATAAAGACATTTTCTTTGAACGAAATTAGGATTTTTGGCATATTCCAGCTGGCAGCTTTCAGAAACTTTACAACATCTGAAGAAAAAAACTGAAACGGGAAAGGAAAACTGAGGCATCTGACACTATGTATGGCCTTTGTTATGGGCTTTATTTGGAGGATGCTGGACTTCTCCCCCAGCTCCATTGCACAGTCCATGTGTTATTCATACTGAACCTATTTGTTAAGGCCAGATGTGACCAAGGGCAGCTCTGCATTTTTCCAGCGGCCCACCTGCATATATCCATCTCTCCACCTGCCAAGACACTACCGTGGGATACAAAAAAGCAGTCATGTACTACACTGTGTGATTCATGTTTTTTGGGTAGTTCTGTCATCTCTGTGGCATATGATTCTTTCCTCATGATGCAAACTATGGCCAGTGCATGTATGTGCCCTGCAGATAACTTTTGAGTGGAATTCATTTCAAGTAAAGCTAGAAGTCTGAGAGTTGTCCAGATCTAAAGTTCATTATACGAGCTCCCTTTGCTGTCATGGGACAGGAATAGACACCTTTGGAGGGTGACTCACTCTCCCTGTTTTGTAGGCTCGTGCCTGTTCCTTCCGACTGACTCCCAAGGGAGCATCACTAGCTCTCTAGGGCCGACAGCTGAGCGACATGGCTCAAGTTAGGTCCACTGGACCTCGCTTCTGGGGATTAAAGTGAATAGCATTCTCTTACAATTCAGTACTCTGTCAGGGGCAAAAAGTCGTGGCTGTTTCTTTGTACATCTTTCCACAAAGTGGTCTGGCTTTTTCCCTTATTCCTCCCACATCCAGGCACAGGCTTAGTTTTGACAGGTTAGAGACCAGAGCCAAACAATTGTGGGTGACAATCAACAGGGATTATTGTTGAGGGTACAGTCATAAAACTGTATCACTCGGAAGAAAAAATAGAGGCTGTAGACATTAAAATTAATGTTTATGAAATGTTTGCCAAAAAATAATTTATTAGACAAGCAACACTGGTCCAGTTTTCCCGATAATTCTTTGTTTATATCATCCAGCATTCCTTCACTTATGGTTGTGATATATCCCTTATTTCTTTAGGACTATTCCAGCAAATAAGAGGACCATATTAAGTCCTAACAGCACCTCTGGGACACAAAACACTGTCTAAATACTTTGAATTCATTCGCCTTTAAAAACATAAAATAAATCATGAACTAATCAGATTCTTCATTGAAACCCGCCTGTAAACCATATGTATTTTGAATCCAGTTTCTCAAAATGTCTTCCTTATTACACCAACCTTTTCCAGTGATTCTTTTCTAATCTTAGAGATGCAGCAACAAATCAAGCACAGTAATTGTACTTCTAAAATGCTGTAAAAAAATCCTTAGAATGTTAAAACTATAAGCATACATCATCACATGTGTTTTATTACCTGTGCATATTTGCAACAGGCAAAGTGATACAGCTAAAGAATATTAATAAGAGAAGGAAAAAACCTTGATATCATTCACACATCTGGAGAACCAATTTTTCTTTCAACCTATGATGTCATCTTCCTAGTACAAAATGTTGAGGGGGGGCCAAGGGAAAATGCAATAACTCATCTCGTAGTCTTTATAATTTTTCAGTGGTCTGTTTTGTAAGATTTGTAATTGTTTTTACTGTATATGTGCCTGAAACAGATGCAAAAGCATCTTTTAGGAAAGAAAAACAGCAAAAACTCTTGGAATTTCACAGGTTTCAGGTGGAAGCATTTGAGCAACTGTGCCTGTCTCAGTTTGCCCATGCAGCAACAGTCCCAGCCACTTTGGCAGGGCTTCAGGGGCAAGTGTGTCACTCTGCACCTGTCCCAGTGAGTCAGGGAGTAGGACTGAGTATGTGGAGGTGTAACACACTGTTCAGTGAAGATATAGCATGAAAATTTAGAAGGTGTGGGGCCTCTATAAGGTAACATGGTTATTAAAAAAGAAATGTCCTGTCCATCCTGCCTGCTGTCTGCACCCCTAAACCCACCAGCATACATCTTCATGCAAAAAGATAACAAAGCCTTCCAATGAAAAACGTGTGTGGCTCAACAGAAACAGTAAGAAGGCTATGAACGGGAAAAGACTAGAATTTACAGCATGGAAAGATTACCCAAATGAGGGAACAGTGCACCCATAAAACATGGCAGGTCAAGTGTGAACAGAAAAGTAAGAGCTACAGAAGAACTGAAGTGTGCCTTGCAAAGGAGGGTAACAAAAGGCTCTTTAAGTAGCTCAAAAGCAGGAATACAGTAAGGAAACTGGTAGGATCACTTGATGACCAACATATAAAAGGGACACTCACAGATGATGAAGCCAGAGTAGCAAAGATCAGTGAATTCTCTGCATCAGTCTTCACCATGGAAGACCCTGGGCAGATTCTTTCGGAAATAGGTTAGAAGAGCTACTTCAGGTTGAGAGGAAGATGCAGGGTGTAGCAGTCTAAAAAAGCAAGCTACATGCTAAGAAGTCATGAGAACTGGATGGCATTGATTTGGGAGCAATGAAGAGCTTCTATACAGAATTAGGGGGCTGTGGGCCAAGGTGCGTGAGTTGTCATTACAAACAGCTGCTGTGCCAGAGATCTTGTAGATTTCCGGTGAAACTCCTATCCACAAAAAGGCTCCAAAAAGGGGACTATCAGTCAGCTTCCAGCCCGGGTAAGATGGCAAACTCTAATGCAGAACAGGATCATTGAACAAATGGTTTAGCATGATCTCTTGGGAGAAACTCAACAGAGCCTCTGTGAAGAGGTGAACACCTGATGGTGTTCTGGGAGGGTGGTAGGAAGCCTGCGGATAAAGGGTGCACTCATACTTGGGTATACCAAATGTGGGTTTGAAAAAAGCTTCTGATAAAGTTCCACACCAAAGGTTGCAAAAGAAGTTATGTTGCTATGGGACTGGAGAAGGTCCTTTTTTGGACTGAAAGATGGTTGAAGGATTGGAAGCAAACTATAAGTCTTAATGGTCACTTTCCAGGATGGAGAAGAGTCAGCAGTAGGGTCCTCCAGGGATCACTGCTGGGATGGGTTTTATTCTGCCTCTTCATCTGTGACTTAGTGAAAGAAATGTGCAGTGAAATGTCCAAGTTTGCAGACGATATGAAAGTCTTTTGAGTGAAATGAAAAGTTGATGGTGAAAAATTCTAGAAAGTCTTCACAAAATTGGGTTAACTAAAAGGTGGCAGAAGAGCTTTGGTATACATAAATTTGAGGTATTATGCCTAAGGAGAAATAATTGAAACATACATGTACTTGGAAATGGTGGTTACAAGGTGGGCAAGAGAACTTGGGAGTCCTCATTGGGCCATTCTCCAAAATCATTGGCTCAATGTTTAGTGGCACCCAAAAAAGCCCAACAAATTGGAAGGGTACTACTACTCTCAAAGTACTACTGCTTCTTAGGAAGGGTATTGAGAAAAAGACACCATTTTGCCACTATGTACATTTTGCCACTATAGAAAACCTTGGTGCGTCCACATTGTGGAAAACATCTGCAGTTCTGGTCTCTGCATCTGAAGAAGGACACGATGGAGTTAGAAGTACAGGGAAGGGCAACTAAAACAGTCAAGAGAGCAAGAACGACCAGAAGATTGGGACTGTTCAATTTGGAGAGAAGGTGGCTGTGAGGAGATACAGTCAGGGTACAGTATCATAAAGGCAGCAGATAAGAATAATTTATTAGTCAAATTCCATAAGTACTCGAGGGGCTCACTGAAACTAGTAGAAAATTGGCTTAAAACAGATCTTGGTTTAGATTCTAAATATCAAGATTTTCCAAAACAGAAAAAGTACTTCTTTAAAAGTGGGTAGTGACTTTTTTTGACTTTGTTGCCCCAGGAGATTGCGGAGCTACTTAACCTGAGCAAATTCAAATAGGAATTAGGCAGATTCACAGATAACAGGCCCAAAACAAGTTGTAAAGAGAAAAGACATGTATGTACCCTTTGACATCCCTCATCCAGATTAGGGATTGATAGCAGATGATGGGGAAGTATGATGGCAAAACACCACAGAAAGTGTCCAGGTCTCTGTGCTCTTGAAATAGCTTTTCTTATTGCCATTGTTGTGGCCAGGTACTGCTCTTATCTATGTCCCTGTATAAAATACAGGTATTTTTATTTATTAAGATTCATTTTTACTAGAAAACTCTTAGCAATGTTTATCATACCTAGAAAAAGTCACAGTTCTGAAAAAGAAATAGTGTTTGTTAAAAATATCCGCATTTTTAATCTCACCCAGGAGCTGAGGGTTATGTGGGGGAGAGATTATTTTTTAATGAAAGGAGGCATGCCAACTACATATAAATTAGCACAAGCCAAAAATGGGGGAAACCTGGGGCAAATCTAACTATTGCTCAGGTACAAGCCTAAGAGCTGAAGCTCATGGTGAAATCGACAATGCAGACTGTGTGCCAGCGTCCTAACACGTCAGCTGTGACTACAGCTGTCACACAGCCAGTGGAGCAAAATACCCTTCAGTGTTTTGTGCTGAACAAAACACTTCTCTACCAGGACTTTGTCCTGACAAGAAGACGAAACCCAACCAAAGAGGAGGTTTGGCTTTGTCCCTCCTGTGTCCATTCCTTCCCTGGCCTGGCATCATCTCTGATGGGTCCTGTGGAGCCCATGCCCTGCTCCGTCCTGGTACTCCTCCGTCCCAGGCACCCATTGGGGTATAGCACTTCCAGGCAGCTCGTGGGAGTACCTGTGAAGATCAGGCTTGTGACTGGAAAGCATCTTGTACAAGCGTAAGCCAGAGAAATTGTTCTCACCACCTGGACTTCTGCTGTGGGCTGTGAGCTGGCAGCTCCTGCATTAGCTACCTGCCTGCCTGCCTCTCCCTCTCCTCATCCTGCCCACCTCAGCGGACACTCTTCAAGGCATGATTTGTCTTCATCTGCACAAATCCCAAAGCCGACCTGGCACCTACCTCCCACAAACTTACCTGCTACGTGTTTTAAATTTCATGGTTAGTACTTGCTTCTGCCATTAGGTACATTTGAAAATCTTGCCTTAAAACACATTTTGAAGTTAAAGTTTTTTTCCATTTGTTGTTCCCACAGGATTTCTCCGATCCCAGGTGTTCTCTGATTTCCACTGGAAGAGGAATTAACGCTTGGACTAATCACTGGATGGTGTCACTTGACGTAACAGTGTTGAGAACCAGATGTTATTTGCACACACTTATGCACTTTCAATGCTGCATGTGTAGCATTAATGTATGAAAGTTGTTCATATAGACATTTCCCAGTCTTCCCAACTCAGCATGGACTGTGTCATTCAGCTCTGCTGGAAACCTCTAACTATTGGTATTAAATGATTTTCATACAGAGAAAAATGCAGGCACTAGTGGCTTGATCTGAGTTCTTCTACAGTGTCTGTGTGTGTCTTTCTGTGTGTGAGGCTATTAATTGCTACACATATACATTTGCTGGACAAAATGGGGTCACATGGATTTACAGTAGATAAACGTGCCTTTGAATATGCTGATTTTACTTATATGTTATAGTTTCCTTTTTTATTTTTTCTTTCATATCTTGATCTGAGGCTTACTAAACTGCTATTAGAAAACACTACATGGCAAACATCTTTACGGCTCTGTGTCCAAGACGCTTTAATGATGAAGAAGGAGAAAGAAAATGAAATGAAGGCATTCTGTTAGAATGAGCTGCTTATTTGCTCTAAAACTCCATACACTGCTGGGAGACTTGGTAAAAATACCTAGAAACCCACTAGGAACTCAGAAAATGTTGGAATGTGTTTGTCCTCAAAGGAGACACCCCTCTTGCCTAGAAGACTCCTAAAATCTTGACAGAACAGAAAACTGTGCTTGACAGTTCCTATTTTAGAGGTTGAGAGAGCTGGAAATGGTTTGCTGGGTTAGAAGGTGCAGCAAGAAGAAGGTGCAGAAGGTGTTAATGCAGACCCTGGTTTATCTTCACTGCAACAGAAGCCATTTGTAAAATCACACTATCAGCACCAGCATACAGACAACTTAGAGGAGTTTCAAATATTCTGGTGAAAAAAACCACCTTTAATTTGTGTTCAGAAGGAGTTGCTCCACTGCTGACGTAAAGGATGGATTTTGCTGTCTTTGGGATGGAAATTGTGATGAAGGGCCTTGTGGGACCATGTCTTCATCTTCACAAGGATTTTATGAGAGCCTGCTGATTCTTGCAGATGCTCCAGAAATGCTGACTGAAGAAGATCTCTGCACCCTGCTTGGCTCTGTATCATTTATGAGCAACTCATGGGAACTATGGCTCAGAGTACCATCTGAGTCCCTGATGGTTCAGACTCTCTTCTTAAATGTCTGGAGGCAGACTCTGTCTTTGGGTTGCTGAGAAGCTTGTGACAAATCTGTAGAGTTGGTCCTGCCAGGCACTGAAAACTCTGGATGGAGTCAGCAATGAATGTAAGCACAGAACTGGTTCCTTTGACAAAATTATTCAAGTGTTTAAACCCACAATCAGACCCCTTTCTGGACTAAGCCAATGTACCCTGCTTTGGGCATCCCCCACCCAAAGATCTTACGTGAAATATCAGTGCCCCTAACAAGCATGGTGTTTTTGCTGGACCAGTGTATATGGGGGGAGATTTTGTAAGAGATGGGGGGTGGATCTGGGGGATCGGGGCGGGGGGATCAGAAGGATGTGAATTCTGGGTCCTCCTAAGCTTGAGCGGCAAACGAATTGAGAGCTCTTCTCAAGAGAGAAGCTGTGGGCTGTAGTCACCTTAGCAGGGCATCCTCCACAGCCAGGAGCCCATGAGAAGTTAGCTTGTCATTAGGGCACTCAACGGAGGGGCAGGTCCCAGGGGCATAGGCCAGGTTTTTCTGATGACTTGTTACAGCCTATGCACCTTGCTTGAGGAGAAGCTACCAAAGTGCTATCCTGGATCTCACCCTTTGTCCTTCTGCATGACCAGGATGAGCAATGCAAGTCTTCTTAGGAATAGCTTTCATCCGGTCCTCTTCTGAGACCAGCAGTGGTAGCAATTCTCATGGTACACTGAAGGCCTCTGCCTATCAGTTGGGACATTTTCCCTTCATCATGAAAGTGCTAATTAATGCTAGCTGGGAGAATCGCCTCTCTGAGAGCAGCGTGTCCTCAGTGACAGGTACGTGCCAAGCTGGGGCAGGATCAGCCTCCCTCAGCTTCCCTGACATCTTCCAGCGGTAGGAGCTGGATGCCGCCCAAGCGAGCCTTTCCCAGCCCTCCCTCACCTCCTCTGCCAAGGAGGGGAATGCCACATCCCCTTCCAGGGTTGTGTCAACCCCCCAAACTGCCATACATCTCACTTGAACTCCTTTCAATCTGCTGTCCTAAAAGTTTAATAAAGGTAATGACAGTTGTCTGCCCCGGGCCATCCCTGTAAGCCAGCAAAGAGTGCTCTGATCTTGTAAATCGTGTTGTAAATTGCCTACATATCTCTCAGATTTTGTTAGTTTATTTGTTTCAGTTTTCCTCTGCAGCTCTCAGCTGGTGCCAGATGAGGGAGACCGGATCAGACCAGACCGACCACGGATTCGAGCCAGCATGGCAAACCTGGAACAATTTCCCTTTTTTTTTATTTTGCAATACAGCAGCAGCAAGTTAGCTTTTGAGCCAGCACCTCACAGTCCCTTGTGACTACCACAGATATAAAAATCATGTGATGTTGCTTGGTAACACTCAAATGTAAGTACTGTACATGTCACAAGGACTGCACTGTATTTAATCAAAAGTAACAAATACTATATAAACACACCAAATTCAGGGGCATCTGCTATTAATTCAACAGAGCAAGGCTAATAGTGCTACTCATAAATTTGAAATTCTCTACATATCAAATAGGAATTGCTGACAACATAGCACTTACCATACAATCTGTACAAGTGGGGAAAAAATATGATTTGCTGGCCATTGATAAATCAAAGAAATTAAACCTATGGAGTAAAACCAAGACACAGTGAAGGCAGTCTGTCAGAATCAAACAAAACAGCATCCAAATTAACCCGGGCAAGATCCAGACTCAGGCTATAGCCACAGATCAAAACATTCCTCTGCATATAAACATCCTGCCATGGGGGCTGATCAACATCTCACATTAGTAATACTATATTCCCTGGGAAGGGCTTTCAAGGCACACATCAGCACAAAAGATGTGAAGTTCAAAGCCAACAATAAGAAAACAATTAGAAACAGACATCTCCTACTCAAGGACTCCACCAAGAATGGAAAGCTTTTTTATTAGCACAATAATCCCTGCAGTGGCAAAGGAGAGCGCTCAGAGAAGAGACAAAATAGTCTGCAAAAATTAGAATAACAATATACTAGTGGACAATATTTTATACGCGCAGACTGGGAAACAAAAACCAGAGAAAGGATAACACACAATAAATAAATAAAAAGATTCAGACTTTAACCCGCCCAAAAAAGGGCCTCAGTTTCTCTTACATATTTTTATATTGCTCCTACCCCAAAATTGGAACACTTTGCTGTCTTTAATGTAGTTATGAACACGAAACCTTTCTGATAAAGGGATTGTCCCTATTTTACATGCAGGTAAATCAGATCTTACGCAGGTATCCTGTGAGGAAGCAATGAGTTGAATCTGTCCTTTTCAGGGTGAGGCCAGTCTTGGACCGCACTTCCTTTCTTTACTGTAGTTTTTCTCTAATCTCATATCATCACGCAGTATATATGTGTTTTAGTAGATAAAATGAATGTACAATGCCGTCCTACTCCATCAGGAAAACCTATTTCTTTCTGCTACTGTGTCTTTTAAAGTTTGTGTTATGAACCAGTCTGCATCTGCACTTACACTTCAGGAGCTCCTTTTCTCTATCCAGGCTTGCTTCAGCTCCCAGACTTTTGCTGCAGCTGTTAGAGGACACATCCCATAGTTACTGTCATGGTGCTAATCACAAAGTGTTAAAATAAACATTACTTTTTACATTAAAATAAAACTATGCAATGGCTGTGCTGCTGAACCATGTCCTTCGGTCTTCCCTCCCTCTGTTTTCTGACAACTACTCCATCAAGGGTGTCGCGGAAGGAGTGTGAGTGCACTTCACTCATAAGAGAGAAGCAAAATATATTTTGTTGGTATAAAGTAGTAAGTTAACAAGGTTCTATAGTAAATGTAAATGCGACAGTGATTTAACAAGATTCGATGGCAAGGTACACTTGGTTATTTACTGCATAGAGGACAGGGTCAGACAAAACTGTCAGTGAGACCCTCCAGTTGAGTCATGAGGTTCAGAAAGGATCCCCTTGCTTTCTAAACTCCTTCTCAGAGAGGAGTCTGGGGGCGGCTAGATCCAATCCTAGTCCCAGACTTGGTCAATGGTTTATGTCTAAAGGATTACATATGCGCAATCAATCCTTTATATCACTTAGCTAAGATTTCAAAGTTTAGCATGCTATCAGTCACTTACCGAGGATCTGTTGCGGCAAGGAATCTCTCAACCTCGAGGAGTAACCTTGAGAGGCGTCCCTACTCAAGGGGGGATCTTGGCGTGCAGCCTGCTGCCGTGCAGGAGAGCTCCAGGGGCTCTTGGGCTGTTCACTATTTATGGGTGGGTAAGATGACTGACTCATAGTCATGTTTGTATACCGACCCCAGGTCCCAGCCTCTTTACTGTGGTTAGGTGGGCATGTTACACAATAGCCCTTGACTATTGTGTTGGTATGTGTCTCCCGAATCCCCTTTGAAATGATGCAGTCAGGCACGTCTATTACCACTGCCATTGAGGGTTATCACTGGAGCAGCATTACGGGAGATAAGGGTCGGGTTCGGGGCGGGGCCAGGGGGAGCACACTGTCACAAAGGGCTTTACCTGCACCATCCCAGAATTGCGCCCGTTACTGCTGTTGCTGTAGAAACTTGAGGCCACTCTGGAATTAGCTTGTCTTTTCCAGTATTTACTGTTCTTGTGATTTTTTTGTTTCATTCGCAAATGTAATCTTGGTGAATTGACACTGAGGAACCACCAAGGACAGATGTTTGCTTAGAGGTTTCCTGTGCAGTAATACAATCCAGGAAGAGACATAAGGCCACTGAAGATGGCTTAACCACAGGTGAGATCTTCCTGGCAGGGAGGCCCCCAGAGAGTGATTGCAGTGGGACACCTTTGCCCCATCTAAGCAGCAGCCCTGGGATCCCCCCTACTAGTGCTTTTGCTGAAATGCAGCATCCACAGCACTTCTTTTAGACAGGGAAGGCAATTACATGGGAAGGTTTATTCAGGGATGATCAATCATCCCCAAATGTTCTGTGTCTTTCCTATCAGCACTTTGATGTGCTGTGTCATAAAAACGTTGGAGAACTTTGGCTAAGATCCAATAGCAGATTTTTACTGTTCAAAACTATTTCTTCAGAAATATTGAACAAGACGAAACCAAGCTAGAGGAGGAGGTATTTATACCAGAGGAGTGAATGCCTGCAGCATTTTCCCTGTGTGAACACTGTCCATTGCTGATGGCCAGGGTTACCTGCCACTCTCCTCTCCCGTGCTCAACAGCCTGAGAGGAACAGAAAGAATGGGTGTGGGAGGACCATGCTGCCCTTCATTTCACACCATAAACTTTTTCTTAATTTCATTTGAGAAAACATAAATCTCCCTGGAGTGGGCTGTCAGCATGAGCTGGTTTGGGGAGGGGGGTTACAGAGAGATTGCCTTGGGGTAAAATCAACCTCCCCCTCCTGATTTGCTCAAATTGTTGGCAGCCCCTAGGAACATAAACCAAGTAATTTTGTAACTGTGCCTTATTAAAAACAAGTTATAGAGAAAAAAAGAACAAGTTTTAAAAGCGGACAGGAGTAGTGATGAGTTCCAGACCTGGTCCTGAGCAGCAGGTGCTTAACAGGAACCTTCCGAGGAGCCACACTTGGGAAGGTGCCCCAGGGACGGGCTCTGCAGTCATAGCTGTTAGCAATAATTTCTCCAGCAATTCTCTGAGGTTGTGAAATAAATGTAGGCGCCAATAAAATAGATGGTGCTTGTATTTAATGATGACTGTGCTCAGAAAGAGCTTGCACTGTGTCAAGAGGGCCATAAGGTGAACAAAGAAAGTGAAATATAACCTGAAGAATATTATGCAGCTATGAAGCTACATTTGGATCAATTAAATGGATGAGGAGAGGAAAAAATCAATGTGGGTCCTCCACTCTGGGGTGTGACTGTGAATGCGTTACTCTTAAATCCTCCAGAGACGTGCCAAGCAAATTCCTGTATGGGCGTTTCCATCTTTAGCTGACTGCCCTCACAATGAAGACCATTCAATGAACTCAATCACTCTTAAGGCAAGATTCTTCCAGGGACCCTATATCCAACAAAATCAGCCTGATATAACTTCCAAGTACAGAGCACAGATGTCAGCTCCAGCTGCAGGTCCTGGGTTCATTCTCAGGGTTACTCGAGATGCTGGTTTCTGCACAGAGGTTGGGTGCTTCACCTGCTCTTCTGCAAATAGTGGGCTATGAAAGGAACAGTGAATTTGGGATGTTGTGAATGAAGCATGTTTAGATAATAGTGCTAACCAGCATGATCCCCTTATGACACAAATGTTTAGACAAAGTCTGGTCTGCTAAAGGTTATTTCTGTTAAGGGGAAAAAATGATCCTACCATGAGGTTTTAATGTTGAACCATTCTGTTTACTTTTTGAGACTAATGAAGCTCTGCTTCTCCAAATCAAATAGCAATTAGCCATTTCTTTGCTCTGAGTTTCAAGCCTCTGCCAGTCAACCCTCAGCCCTAGAGGTCTCCCTTTTAGCTTGTTCTGGGACCTATAGCCTTCCACCTTCTATTCACATTGATGTAAACCGTCAGGAAAAATAGCCAGTGGCTTTTCTTCATTAACATGTCGTTTTGGTTTAGAGAGTTGTGCTACAGAAGCCACTGTTATTTCAGCTATTCGAGTTCATAATGGAGCATAACTTCCTGGATGGTATCATGAGAGGATGCCAGCAGTTTATACCCCATCCATAACAATGATTCACTAGAAATGGCTGAAATAACTAAAATGAATTAGCCATAAACTTTGTCATTAGACAAAAACTTTGTCATTAGACAAGGTAGATGTACAGGGACACTAATGCAAGAAGAAGCACTGTAGCAATCACAGAAGTCAATCACTCCATCACAAATGACAGCAATACCTGATTAAGCAAAACCAGTGAAATATTTTTGAAGTCTCCTCAAGACAAGCCCCATTTCAAGCCCACTACGCACAGGCTTCTGAACAATAGATTTCAACTGGGATGAAGACTCAAGCGTTACAAATGGTCCTCTTTTTTTTCATACTGGCGTGTAAACCAAATTTTAAAAATTGGGGCAGTGCTAATTTTGTTGGTTTCTAGCTTAGAACTTTGTCCAAATGCAGTACATTTAATTTTTAAGTTATTTTCATTATTCTGTAATTATTTTGCCAGTGACTCTCCTCTAATTTATAGATCTGCTCCTGAGTGTTGGGATCATGGTAGGCAATAAAATGGTAGCATTACCCTTCTTTTTCACTGTGCCCTCTCTTTTCCATCAAAGAGAAACTAAACTCTGTAAGAAAACCCATAATTTTTTCACAGCCATTTTCAGATGCTGTGTCATGTTCAATGTTTTCAGTTGGAATAATGATTCTTTAAGAGAAGGCCCAATCCCTTTGTGTGTTGTGCGATTTTAAATGGACACCTTAAAGAAACTGGTATGAATCGCAGTGCCCCAGCCAGCATGAGGGAGCAGCAGGTCTTCCAGCCAGGAGAATGCCACTGTGAGACACACTGCCTGGGACTGACAACATGCTGTGCAGCTCCTGGGGAGCTGCTGCAGCCTGTGTGGGGCTGTAACTCTTTATTTTGGCTGTAACAGACGAAATATAAAATTCTCCTTTGCAAGGAAGCCCTTATAACTCAGGTCTGGTTTATTCATTTGATGCTAACTTGCTCTGAAGGATCAGTGCCTTATTGTGATGTAGAGCAGAGAAGGTCAGTGTGAAGGTCATGCCTGGTTCGCAAGGCTGTGTGATGGGCTTCATTGGGACCTACTAGTGACAGAGGCTCACACGTGTCGCTGAAGCATTGGCATGACACATGTCTACCAAGGGCATTGCCATCTCTGTGGGAGTGCTAACTGTTGGGCCAACTATGTTCACGTATTGTTGGAAATTGAAAAGCAGATCATGCCCAAGGCAAGGTTCACCCCTGCAACAGAGCATCAGGAAGAGCCTTGAATTTGCAATAAACAGAGAGAGCTGTTGACCAGAAAAGTTTGTAGTGTGCAGGCCTCTTCCAAACCTTTGGAGCAAGCCCTTTTCCAGGTTCCCACCAAGCTGCTCACAAATGCTGGCACCTGTGCCCACAGGTACACCTGTGCAGCAGGTAGGACCACAGGCTAGAGGCTACCCTTAGAGCAGTGCCATAAATATTCTTGAAGAAATGGTAAATAAGGGGATAGTGGAGGCCTGGAAAATGGACACAGGAGAATAGTACCCGGGAGAGGATGCAGAAAGGAAAACGGTCGTTGACATGAAGAAAAAATGGTTTGGAGACAAAAGCATGAAGATCAGAGGGAGTTGGAAGAAGAGAGGAGTGCGAGTCTGCTATGGGAAGCAATGGGGAGCTGGGGAAGGGCACAGACAGGCTGAGTATCTTTGTAATGCACAGCAGTAAAGAAAGCCTGGCTACATCTCTCCCAGTAAATTAAACAGGCCTGGGGACATCCCCGAGCACTGCAACTTGACTGTGCTAGCCCTTGCTGTTTATTGGGGGTAGTTTGCAAATGGCTACAGTTTTGGAGGCTAAGAGATCTACCTGCAAGTGACTCTGGGCCAGCTGTCCTTGCCTTCAGAGGACAGTCCTAGGCACATTTCATTGACCAGTACAGATACAGCCCTTTTGTATATGATTTTTAGATCATATGCCATCTCAAGAGGTCCTGGGCATGGCTGAAGCGCCTGCAGAGGCATAAAGGGTTGCCCTGCTTCATTAGGCAGACAATGTAGCATCTAGTCTCACAGCTCATGTGACATGGGTTGGGTTGATCTCAGTAACATGAAGCCAGGTTTCATGGAGCAGGCAAGGAAGCCCTAGTCAGAGCATGCACAGCAGTTCTGGTCCTTGCTGCCTTTGCAGAGTGCTGCCTGGTGTGTATGCAGTAAATGTAGCATCAAAATGATGCTACATTGGCTCAGGGATTTCTGCAAAGAACAAGTCCTGCTCCAAAGGACTTAGATCTTACTGTTTAGAATAGGTTTAAGAAGTCATTTGGAAAACAGAGGGACAAAGGCTGCAAGATGGTGGATGAGATAATCAAAACCCAACATAAAGGTGTGTTCAGAGAGATAAGGGCAGCCTTGGAAGAGCCCAGAGCCACTGAAGCATATGCAGAAGAGCCATCAAATATGCTGAAGGCTCAGTGAGGTGAGAGCAAGAATGCAAAGTTCACCAAAGACCTTGCAGGTGACCAGCCTCAATCGCACAATGCTGACAAACGTAGTAATTTAGGGGATCCAGGAAAGAGCTGGTAAAAGCATTAGGGGGACAGGTCTGGAAAAGCTTACAGATACAGGGAAGGGAGAAGGCAGGGTGTTCACTGCATATGCTTTGTAGGGGAAAGAGAGGTCATCAGAGGGATTTTGAGGGACAATCAGAAGATGCAAGAAAAAATTTGTTCATGTTGAAGACAAGGCTTTCTCTGTAACAGCAGTTATCTGAAATAGCAGTGTGCTACCGCAGAAACGATCCTGTCCTTACAGTAAAACACAACCATTTGTTTATCCCTGCCTTCCTTCTTTCCCTCCTTCCCTCCCTCCCTCCCTCCTTCTGTCCCTCCCTCCTTCCTTCCTTCCTTCCTTCCTTCCCTCCCTGCAACCACATACAAACTGGAACACTGCAGGTCTAAGGCAAGCAGATGGTTTGCAGGCAGAAAGAGATGTTCAAGCTGCCTGGCCCAGAGGCATCACTACACATCTATTCAGACCAGGGTCTATTTTGGGCTTGGCCCCCTCCCTGGCACAGTCCCGAGCTGTGACTCTGCCAAACTGTGGGCTGAGTCTCCTTTTTTTGACAGAACTGGCACATGTTGTTCTTCATTCACAATCTGTTTTTTAGAGTCATTTTTACAGCAAATAGCCAAAGGAAACAACATTTTATTGCATAACAAGACAGCCCAGACATAGTGAAAAGAAGGTGAGAAATGTGTTATCAGGAATGAAATTAATCATTAAAAAAAGAGGTCTTAGAGCAGGTTAGCTTGTGCCTTTGTGCTATTTTTGTGACTCCCACTATTGCATTGTCAGGTCCTGGCATAGCACCATGTCTGGAGCTCCAGCCTGTGCTGCTGACTGCAAAATAAGCACTCACTTTGGAATGCTTGTCTCATTTTGTAAAGCATCTTTCCCTAAAGAAAATCAATAAGCAAGTGACCCAGACAGTCGGGTTCGCTCACCCCAGCGGTGCTGCAAAGCCTGGGATGCGAAGGCCTGGCCTGGGTGTGACTGACGTTTGCTGCTTCCACCATGCATTCCAACACCGGTTAAATGGAGCGGGAGCAAACCCACCTCCCCCCAGCCTCCGAGCAAGGTGTGCAGGCAAGGGCTCCTCTCTGAGAAAGGCACCTGCTGTGCTGCCAGGTTTGCACAAGCCACAGCCACTCAGCTGCTAATACCCATATTTCCAGCATCGATCTCTCCAGCAGCCTTGCTTGAAACACAAATGTCGCTTCCACGTTCTTCTTCTTGAACATGTGCTATCAATGGTACCCAAAGTGGTTGCATCTCTCCCGTCAGTCTGCATTGCTCCCACACCTCTCTCCTCTAAGTGCCTTCTCACAATGACAGCTTTTCCTAAAAGGGTAGCCATGGAGCAGACTGGTCATCCTGTGAGCCCCAGGGCTGTGTCTGTGCTGGATGGGACATGGCCAGTGCTGGCGCTGAGGCCAACACTGAAGCAACAGGACAGTTGCGCTGAAATGGCTTGTCGGGAATGTCCAGCACCTGGTTGGGGTGGATTAGCTGTTCTACTCCAAAACAGTGCTGGGATTGTGCTATCAACTTAACAGGGTAGATATCCTGGGGATGTTCCCAGGCACTCAGGTGCAAACCAGGCTGTCTAGTCAAGTGAAAGAGGTGGGCCAAGGCTCCAGGCTGTCAGAGCAGACTGGCCCCAAGTTTCGTAGTCTTGGCCATCCTGAAGTTTTGCCCATCAGGAAACCAAAGGTGTCTACAATGAAAGTAAGAACGGGCAGAAGGAGAGAAAACATTTTCCCTCCCCAAAAGAGAGGGAACCCAAAAGAGAGTTCTGCAAAAAAGAGCAGTGCTGGTATGGTGAAAGGAATCCTTTCCTTGGGAGGTTGTGTGGATCGCTGAATCAATGAATGAATGGAGAGCAGGATTAAGACCAAGTGAGAAAGAATAGTTACAAAATATTTAAAGGCTGTAAATACAAACATAAAAGAAAGATAAAGATAAGGGAAAGGCTGTCTTTCTAGGACCATTTTTTTATTTAGCCAGCACAAAGCATACAGCAACACCTTCTGACTGTAGGGATCCCCACCCCAGTCTCAGCAGCTCTGGCCTGGCTCCTCTGAGGTCCCATGGAGAAATGCCCACTTCCAGCAGCTGCCCTGCATGTCGCATCCAGAGCAGGCACTGCACATTTTAATTTACTTGAGTTGGCTAACACAGACAGAAACTGCATTGCAGGAGTCTCTCCAACCGGGTTTCATGCCTACCTCTGTTAGGAGCATATTTGGTCTCGGTGTCTGTGTAAAGCACAGCCTGCAAGTGTCCAGCAGATGACCTTTGGGGCCCGGCATGTGATGCTTCTGGGCTTTGCAGGCTGGCTAATGCTTGTCATACAGAGCCAGGAGTTTCCTCTCACCGCTCTGTAGCAGCCACCAAGGTGCTCGGTTTGCCCAGTCTGGCTTACGGGAGGCATCTTCCTACCTGACTGCTCTTCTAGCCACAGACCCCAGGTAACTTCCAGCTATAAACATGTATCACAGAATCACAGAGTGGTAGGGGTTGGAAGGGACCTCTGGAGATCATCTTGTCCAACCCCCCTGCTTGAGCAGGTACACCTAGGGCAGGGTGCACAGGACTGCGTCCAGGCGGGTTTTGAATATTTCCAGAGAAGGAGATTCCACAACCTCTCTGGGCAGCCTGTTCCAGTGCTCTGTCACCCGCACAGTAAAGAAGTTTTTCCTCATGTTCAGGTGGAACTTCCTGTGTTCCAATTTGTGCCCCTTGCCCCTTGTCCTGTCGTTGGGCACCACTGAGAAGAGTCTGGCCCCATCCTCTTGACACCCACACTTTAGATATTTGTAAGCACTGACAAGATCCCCCCTCAGTCTTCCCTCCTCCAGGCTGAACAGACCCAGGTCTCTCAGCCTTTCCTCATAAGAGAGGTGCTCCAGTCCCCTGATCATCTTCATAGCTCTCCACTGGACTTGCTCCAGCAGTTCCCTGTCCTTCTTGAACTGGGGAGCCCAGAACTGGACACAGTACTCCAGGTGTGGCCTTACTAGGGTGGAGTAGAGGGGGAGGATAACCTCCCTCGACCTGCTGGCCACACTCCTTTTGATGCACCCCAGGATGCCGTTGGCCGCCTTGGCCACAAGGGCACAGTGCTGGCTCATGGTCAACTTGCTGTCCACCAGCACTCCCAGGTCCTTCTCAGCAGAGCTACTTTCCAGCAGGTCAACCCCCAACCTGTACCGGTGCATAGGGTTGTTCCTCCCCAGGTGCAGGACCTTACACTTGCTCTTGTTGAATTTCATTCGGTTCCCCTCAGCCCAGCTCTCCAGCCTGTCCAGGTCTCGCTGGATGGCAGCACAGCCTTCTGGCGTGTCAGCCACTCCTCCCAGTTTGGTATCGTCAGCAAACTTGCTGAGGGCAAGCCAGTGTTAAATAGGAGCAACTGCCCTTAAAGTCATGGGAGACATTTCACATGTAACAGCAATTATTTTTAGCCTAAAACTTATCTTGCCTACCCTTATATGCCCATAAATGTTGTTCTTCATAAATGCAGACACAGACAAGTATTGGTTTTATACAGGCCTCTTTAACACCTACATCAAGAGGACTAAAACTGAGGGCATACTTTCACCTTCACTTGTTTCATGGGAAAGACTAACATAAAATGAAGTGAGTACTTTGCAATGAGCACTGCACAGGTCAAACATAACATTTTTTGTTACAAACTGACTTTGGCTAGACTGGAGTTTTTAAGAAGGTTTCAAATCTCAATGAACTGAAGAATTGCAAAGACAGCTCAAGAAATTTTAATCTCTAATTTTCCCTAGAAATGCCCCTGCTAGGAATTCAAAGTTCACATTTTTGCCCATGGACAAGGTGATGTATGTGAGAACTCATGTGGCATACGCTCTAGTTCATGAAAAGAGTAAAAAAACTTAAATCTTTCTGCAGTCGTAAAATACTACTTCTCAACTGAATCATCACTATAGAAGGTTGTGAATGTTTTCAGCTGAATTATACTTGAAATATAAGATGTTATTAAATCAAAATAATTTTCAACCATGTCTGACGTGTACACCAATACATCAGCCTTACCATGTCATGAATTTCATCCATATATTTCCTTTACCTCTCTTTCTTCTCTTTTTATTTCTATTATTAGTTATTAAAAACTGCAAAATCAACGAAAGTAGAAACAAATGTTTCAGTTTCTTGGGACTTCGCTTACTTACCTGCAGTTCTCCCACAGCAGAAGGAATACACACTCCTTGTCTTCTCTGCCTCATAGCTGTCATCTTTGAATGACCAGGCTGGGTTTCCTTGTGGCTGCAGGGAACCATGTCCCACCCTCCTCTCCCTTCTAGCAGTTATGCGAATAATTTAATTGGTGGTACCAAGACTATTCCAACAGATAAGTGCTAGTCAGCAAAATCTGTACATGACAACCTACAGAAAAATATCCTGTGCTCAGTAGCTGAATTAAACTGAACTCTCCTCATATAAGAAGTTATTAAATGATTAAATCAGTTAATGACCTTATTTTCTAACTCCAGCTATTGCAATTATTGGTTATGTGAAACTACTCCAAACTGGTAAAATAAATTTTAAAACATTTTTACTTGCATAATTCAAACCTGAAGCAATTTCTCCTTAACTTCAAACTCTGCATACATTTCTTGCTGAAAAGCTTGCCAGACAAATCTCTTCTTTTAGTGTTTTTCTTTATTACTAACTTATAAATCTCAGAAAGTAAGACAGTGTATCTAAATGTTAACATAACCTTAACTCTAAGCTCCCACATGACATTAGAATAGTTATTTCTGTGGAGAAAAATAATATAGAAACATAGGAAAGAAGAAAGAACCAACATAATGGCTAACTCCATGCTTGTGTGATGAAAAAAAAACAAACCAAGAGAAGGTAGAGCATAAAATGTACCTCTGTTTGCAACAGAAGCTGTCCCATATCTCAGTGAGCCTGCCCATGGTGGCACAGAGCCTTGCAGTCTTCCACTGAAGCAGTGCCATGCTGGTAGGTTCCCATAATGGTACAAAGCATCCCCGTGTTGCCACCAAGTAGCCCATGGCCAGAAGCAGACCAAGCTTTCTGTAGTTGACATGAACTATCATTGGTGTAAGTAACCCACGGATGAGCTTTCCCCCAAGCCCAAGAACCTGCCAGTGCTTCAGACGGATGGTCTGAAATGGGAGGACCTGAACCTGCCCGGTCCTTTGCAGCAGGCTGCATCTGGGCTCCCACAGCCTCCAGACTGGGGAGATATTGTGAGCAGGGATGACACATCATGGCCCATCTTTGGGGCCCAGTCAATTTTACCTAAAATTGGCATTTTACTGAGGGGCTGGGCAGAGATTGCCCCACTGCTGAGCTCTTCCACTGTCTTCCTTGGTGGCACTTGAAGTGACTTGTACAATCTAGATCACAAGCAAGACAAGGTGAAACTGAGCACCAGCTAGAAAGGTAGTCAGGAAGGGAGGCAAGAGCAGTGAGGAGGGCCTGGCTGTGGTTCAGGATCTGGGGAGAAGGTGGGGATGGTGGTAGCAGCAAAGGCAGACTAAGATAACAGTAAGGATGCCTGAGTTTCGTCAGTGTTGCTTTGAGGCAGGGCTTTTCCCTCGGGGAGCAAGGAGGGAGCTCTTCCCCTGCCAAAGCTTTTGGCTAGAAAACTCTCCCAGCTGATAGAGAAGGCAGCATCTTCCACGCTGGCACTGGGGCTGGATGTGGCAGCGGGCAATCAGGTGCCACTCCTGTGCCAGACATACTTCTTTGCACAGCAGGAACAAGTCAGAGCAGAAATATGCCCGGATGCCGACAAGTAAAGGCCAGAGCATCTGCTTTTTTATCTCAAACCCTGAATGTTTTTGCTCCTTCCTCTAGTGTACATGACCACATCCACATCTTCCAGTGCACACAAGCATGCTGCATTCCCAGTTTGTACATTGCTCTACAGAAATATCAGGACTGGCATTGCTGTGTGTATGTCCCGGACAGAACTGCTGTGCCTTATTGTTGTGCACCGAGGTGCTGTGCTTGGAAAAGACTGGGATGTGAGAAAAAAAAGGCATTGGCTGAATCCTGCAAACATCCCACTAAGCATTCACAAGGCTGCCTGGCAAAAACCCATTAACAGCCTACAGTCTAATAAAAAAGGCAATTACTCTACATCTGCCTATATGCACAAGAGACAGTAAGAAGATCCAAGATGCGTTTTGGTTTACAAAAGATAAAGATCTTATATTTTGTCTTTTGTCCTAGGAGATGCTTGGTCTCTGCCTTGGTCCTGAAATGGTAAGGGCTTAGCTGATGCTTTCAGGATCGGGCAGGTTCTCTTTCACCCCAGGACTGGATTGCTGTTCTCACGCCTCTGCATTCTCTAATGAATTTCTTTGTTTTTATGAACACGTGTGCAAGTGCCATCGTGCTGGGTCTTAGCATGTGTCTGGGCATGCAGTGTAACAGCCACAGCGAAGCTGAACAAGCAGCTTGGCAGTGAAACAGGATCCCTAGGACTGTGTGCAACAGGCATCCCTGAAAGAATGGGAACAAACCTCATACTGGGTGAGTGGGAAAGAATTCAATTGCTGGGAAACAAGCTGAATTTAATGAATGAAGATTGCTCCTTCGTTTGGATAGCACAGGCTGCCAGCTTTTCTCAGTATCTGCCTGACAATCAAGTCCTGCACCCAACATCTGACATGCCACGTGTCTTCCGCTTTCTTGACTTTCACCCCAGCTTTTGACTGTGCTTCTTGGAGCTGTCACTGGTTTCTGTGGTTCCTGCCTGGTGTTCCCCTTCGATTTGAGAGGTGGATGTCATTTCCAAACCTACTGCCACAGAGAGTTGATGAAAGTTGAGCCTCTCTCAGGCAAGCATTACTAATAGCTTCCATTTCTTATAGCTGCTTGAGTCTTCTCTCAAGTTGTCTGAAATGTCTCAGCCCTCCTGAACTGTGCCCAAGTTAAAACCTTGCACTTAAGAGGTTCATGCAGAACGATGCTCTTGGAAAAATATGTCAAAGACATAAACCAATAATTTTTCCTACATCTTTTCCATGCATTTTCCTTCAGTGTAGTGCTTCATCTATCTCCTCATACAATCTGCTGTAGATTAACATTGGAATGGGAACTTGTGTAACTTATTATCTAACACAGAAAAAAGCAACTTACTTATGTTGGTACTTGACATATGAACGTGCATATCATCCAGAGAAAATGTCAGTAGTTGGGACCAGCAATTTCATCAGAGGGAACGAAATTAAAGTGAGCAAATGTAATTGTAGCTAATTTCCATTCTCTGGAAGAACATGTTATTGAAGGTTGTCATAGGCAAAAAAATAGCTTAAGTTGTGAAAGCGAACAGGCAGCAGATCATGGGTATGTGTGTGCGGGCGTGTGACTGTCCGAAATTGAACTTTTGAACGCTGAAGCAGAAAATTGCTACTTGCTAGCTGCGACTGGCATGGCCTGCTTGCAAAATTTGATAATATGTGAGCTAAAGAAAAGCAGCACAACCTGAATACTTCAGTTAATAAAGAGCCACAAGACAGAGCCACCAGGTGGGAGGCTGATCATGTGCCGGGCTTCTGCACACGGACCATTTAGGTTGGGAAAACCAGGGGCTTGGGGTCCTCAAGAGAAGAGCTGGTCCCAAAAAAGAAGGGTCCCTGTCAAGAAGTGATCTCAGAAAGAAAAACACCGGAGAGAAGATCCTGGAAGCGGGGGAAGATCCTGGAGATCAGGCAGATGCATGGAGACGAGCGCTGGGCATGCCCGGGGACCTTGGCTGCTGATGCCCAAGGCCAGTTACGGGGAGCAGCGGCACAGCAAGACCTGACCCAGCTTTCTGCCCAAGCATCCCGGGGCAGCCACGACCTGCCTGCAGGAGGGACATGGAGGCCTGGGGGAAGCAGGGAAGCGAGTGCAGGAGGTAATGACAGAGGGCAAGAGCTTGAATCATGTCAGCTCTTAAATAAACCCCAGTACCCGGATCCACTATGTGATGTTGTTTACTGTGTCTCCCTCCTGACAAAGCTGTAATTAAACCTTCAGCAAAGCAGAGAGGACTCCATAGATGAGTAATGCAAGGAGGTTTATTTAAACAGGCATCTGTGGAACAGAAAGGGGAGAATGCCTGACTGGACATTTTCTTTTATAAATAAATTTTGGGTTTTTTTGAAATGGGAAACAGTTGGCCCAACAGCTGCCAGTTATTTGACTGCATAAGATTTGCAAAGTGGGATGAGCGTATTTGGAATACATTTTTGCTACACTATTAAAAATATGTTGGCAGGGGAAGAGACACTTAAAACTACTTTTTAAAAGTGTACAGATTTTATTTTCTACATCTGAAAGCGTTCTTATCCTGAAAAAGTCTTGTCTGAATCTGAAGCAAGTTGTATGGCAAGCAAATAAAGGCAAGGCAAAGAATGATAATTCTGTGTCAAAGAAAATGTAGGGGTGTGAAATGCAGTTTCCTTCTTGACAGGTCAGAGAAAGCGAGCTGCTCCCATAAAATGAGGCACTGCTTTTTTTCTGACCAGCTTTACAGTCAAAGTGTGTCTAGAGTTTGGAAAAATTTATTACTTATTATTTTTGCATTCAGAAGACTTGGGAAGACGATGTAGGAAGATACGTAAGCCACGTAAGAAGATATTCCATGCCTCAGAAAACTCACAAACATGGAAAAAGAGGCGGCCGGGGTAGCCAGTCAACAGCAAGCGCGAAGGATGCTGGCAATGACCCAATCATGGCTGGCATGATGAATGGCACTTGCATCTCCCAGGTAAGTGCATTTCTTAACTAAGCGCTCCAGAACATCATTCCCGAGATGGATTGATAGTACCTAAAGCTATACATCCACTATGAAAAGGAAGAGGCCGGGGAAAAGGGCTGAGCACCAATCCATATTTAGCGCACACCCAGGCATGGTACTAACCTGTGACACTAGAGCTGTCCCCACCAATGTTTGGCCTCTCCAGGTAAGCACCTGGGACATGCTCACCCTGTGCTCCCTGAGGAGCAGCTCAGCCAGAAGCTGTGAGACTGAGGAGATGGGGGGTTGTGCAAATGTAAACCTCTGGCAACACAAAGTACAAGCCCAGAAACCCACCCGGTGCACACCAGCTCTGCCACCCGGAGCTGGCAGGAGCTGCTGGGAAAGGTTTCACTACAGTTCATAATAAATAAACATGAAGAGATTCTCCGAGCTTGTGCCAATATTTGCCTCGTGCTGGATTACAGCATCTGTTTGCACAAAATCCCGACGCCTCAGCAGCAGTGAGCACAGTATCACTGAATTTTGGAAGGTGTCTGCAGAGGGATGCCCTCGTGCACTGCTGTTCCATGCCACTGATACTTTTTGTCTCTGAGGGGTTTCAGAGGGAGTTATTGGGGCAAGTGTGGAGGGAGGTTTGTACAGCCTGGGTCAAAATCTGAGTAATGCACAACAATTCCTGTTTACGGTGTCTGGTCCAGGCCCTCCTTTTGCTGTAGCTGAGAGGACAGACAGTGATACAGTTGCTTTAAAGACTGGTTATTATCACCCTATTAACTACCTGCTTGACGGTTTGGGTTTTTTTAATTCTTCCCTTTAAGCCAGAGGGTTTGTGTCTCTAAGTGAGGAAAACTAGATCTGAGCACCAGAAAGCTCAGTTAAATTTTCCCAGGTTTTGAGGTGGCTCAAGCTGGTGTTTTATTAGTAAACCCAGAAATCTGCACTTTTCCCTTTTTGCTGTTGATCAGAGAGGTTGGAAAGAAGCCTTACCCAAAACAAAGATCTTGTTGCCAGCTTTATCTGTGACTTATTCTTGTCATTCCTGATTTTCAGATGGTGAAGTTCACCCACTCTCCACATGCTGGAAGCCCCGAGACACCCCTGGGAAGCTCTAGCTCAGCAGTGACGAACTTTGGAATTTTTCCATTTTGGTCAATAATTTCTCCTCTCTCCTCCTCCATCATTTCCCACGGCAAGGCTTACGCCAGACACAAACAGCACTGCTTCTCGAATAACTCAACTTCATAGAAGGAGGTGAGCTGTCATTTATTTTTTATCTTGCTCAAATAACTCATAATCTGAATGACTAATTTACCCTGTGCTTGGAGAAGGACAGATAATATCAGGGGAATGCAAATAAGCAGGCAGATTTTGCAAAGCCAACCTTCAGGCAAGCTAACTCTCTCCATTTAAATTAATGTCCTATCCCCCTTCTCCTCTCACTCCCTACGTCCAGTGGACCCAGAGTTTCTCTATAGCCTCAAAACGTTTCTCCACTGCTGTGTGCCAGAACAAGCACTCTGCATCGTGCTTCTCCTTAAAGCACTGTTTAAATGCTACCAAACTGGTGCCCGGGCTCTGCACTGGCCCTCTGGTTTCCCCTGCCCCAGTGCAGGGGAGCCCTAGCAAGTGTGCCAAGCGTGTGCTCTCGGGGGCTTGGGAAATGCACACTGCTCACACAGAGGGATCCTGGAAATCTGCTGCTACTCATAGACACTTTAATAAGCTGGATGAATGGCTGATTAAAGCCTTGCCCAGCCCTGCTGGAGGCTGGATTTGTTACTCTGCCCTGGTGGTGCCTTGGCTGAAGGAAAGTGCCTCCTGCAGCTCCGCGGGGAGCCCTGGCGTGATCCGCCCTGCAAAGGTGTCACGTCCTGAAATGTCAGCAGGGAAACAAGCCATGATTTTCCTGGCACTACAAAGCCAGTTCTGTGTGTGCTGCCTCGTATCACAGCAGGACTGGGCAGATGATAGACAGGGCTGGTGGGAAAAGCTATTTTCTCCTGAAGCTCATGAGGCCAGAGAAAGCTCATGTCACTGCAGCCAGCTAGTCATGCCAGCTCCTCAGATAAAAGTCAGCTCCCTGATTGTGGGCTTTGAATAACCCTTAAAAGGCATCACAAGATGCAAGAAGATTAAGGTGCTTCATAGCTTTAACTTGCTCGGAAACCTCTTGGAGTGGGGAATTTTCTCTCTCCCATAAGCTGTCCAGCATCCATGGTGGTATAACATCTTCCTAGCAAGCAAACACATGGAGTATCTGGGAATTGTTCCTTCTAACAAACCCACTGTATGTCTTCACAGCCAGATTCAACAGCAGTATCTGCCCTGAAGGCAAGATCTTGTTCCCCGTCACACTTTGAGCTCAAAAATTAACTCCCTTCTCGCTGCTGGCTCTACAGAGTGTATCATCGTGGTAGCAATACTGGCTTTCTCTTTGTGCAGCTTTATACTAGAGCAACTCTCTTGGATTCAGTAGTTCAAACTGAATTTAATTCCACTTTAGCGAGAGAAAAGCTGCCCCTTCATTTTTGAAAATACTGCATTTGTTTCTTGGTTTGGCACTGCATATGGTAATTAATGTTCTCAGTCATTTTACCTATCCATCAGCTGTATCTAGGTGTGCAGATACACACACGTGTCTATATCCAAGTGAGATGCATTTAACCCTGTGCTTTTACCCACATACTTGTGTGCAAGTAAAGCCCTGTTAGGATCCTTCCCTCCTTGCTGCCCCTCCCTCAGCACGTGGGGAGGGTCATTTCCCAGACTCCTTGGCTGTGCCACGTGGTAATGTGGCAACGAAGTGAGGATTTTGCTCTGAACAAAGACTCGTTTTCTGTAGGCTGTCCCCATGCCCTGCGGCTGGTGACCAGGGACCAGCCTGGAGGGGGACGTGCTTTCTGATGCCTCTGAGGATGCTGTGGGTGAAAGGTGATGGGGAGGGATACCCATCACAGGCACAGAGGTTCATCCTCCACAGGGAGACTCCGGTTGTGGGAGATTCTTGCACATACATGTTTTAATTACAGCTGGCACTTCTAACTGATGGTATCTTCTCCTGCTGACAAGTCACAGCATTTGTGGCTGGTGCAATGGGGGCAAGCCCAGTGTAACACTTCAAGGCAGTTTCTGCCAGCATCTAGTTCTGCTTTAACACCCAAAAGGGTAAATTGGTTTTTTTTAATATTGAAACAAAACATGGTTCATATCTACACATGCAGGTGCAGTTCTCTTGAGGCTTAAAACTATACTAAAACAGGAGAGGGAGATGGTGCCTGAAGTGACAGGTATGTCAACGTGAAAACTGTGATTACAGAGATTGCTGGAGGTGGACTTGTAGTTTGAGCATAGTCTACCTGCTCCTTAAGAGTAACAATGGACACTCCTTCCCAGAAAGATAGCAACTAAATTCACGATAGGTGATTTTTCCCTACGACAAGCAGGGACAAAGCGAAATGAATTAGAATCAAAATCCCACCACATCGGCCACCCTGCCCCTGTGCTCTGCGGTTGAATATATTGTGGCAGATGTCTCTGATGCCCTCTAAGAGCATAAGGACATGATTATTTTCAGCAGACCTGAATCCTTAATCAGAAAAAAGAGAGCACAGCACAGTGGCTGTAGGCTTCATGAGATGAACAGAGCCAGAAACAGACGGGAAAAAGGCAAATGTCACTCCTGTCTTCACAAAGGGCAAGGAGGAGGCTGCAGGGGACTGCAGGCTGGTCAGCCTCACTGCAGCTCCTGGGAAGATTATGGAGCAAATCCTCCTGCAAGCCATGTCCAGCATGTGAAGGAGAAGAAGGTGATGAGGATCCAGCCCTACTGGGCTTACCAAGAGCAAATGGTGTCTGACCAAACTGATTGCTTTCTACAATGAGATCTCTGTGGTCAAGAGGGAGTTGTCAGAGACTTCAGAGAGATCTCAACAGCCTGGAGACATGGACTGGCAGAGCCCTGATAAAGTTCAGTAAAGACAAATGCAAAGTCCCGTAGCTGGGAGGGAATAACCCTCTATCACAGTGCAGGCTGAGGGTCCACTGGCTGGAAAGCAGCTTTGCAGAGAAGGATCTGGGGGTCCTGTGGACAAACAGTGGAACATGAGCTAGCAGTCTGCCCTTGGAGCAAAGAAGTTCAATGGCATCCTGGGCTGCATTAGGCAGAGCATTGCCAGCAGGTCGAGGGAGGTGATCCTTCCCCTCTGTTCATCCCTGGAGAGACAGATCTGGAGTGCTGGGTCGAGTTCAGGGCTCCCCACTACAAAAGAACCATGGGCATATATGAGTGAGTCCAGAAGAGGCTACCAGGGTGGTGGGGGACTGGAGCACATGGCTACGAGGAGATGCTGAGGGAGCTGGGCTTGTTCAGCTGTCAGAAGAGAAGCCTGAGGGGGACCTAACTGCATCATTAGCTACCTAATGGGGGTTATAGAGAAGGTGGAGCTGGACTTTTCTTGAAGGTGCACAGAGAAAGGCAAGAGGCTATAGAGACACACTGCAACATGGGTAATCCTGATTCTGCATAAGAAGAAGTTCTGAGCGAGGATGAAGAGGAGAACAGGGGCCCAAAGAGGCATCTCCATCCTCAAGGGGTTCAAAACTCATCTGGGCAACCTGCTGTAACTTTGAAGTTGACCTTGCTTTGAGCAGGCAACGGTGGATGAAGGTGAGATTTCTTCCAGCAAAGGGGAAAAAAGAGTTTAAAGATTTTACCAGGAAGATACTATAGCAAATGGTTCCTATTGTTCATCAACTGGAGTGCTAATGATTTCACTGGTAATATTGTCTGTTTCCATCTTCTCAGCAATGCGGAAATTGTTGGGGGTTTGTTGTGATTCGCTTAGCAAATGTTGCCAACAAAAGGCAGAGTATAATACTGTGACTATGTTACATGGAGTTTCCTGGTTAGCTGTCAATCCTGCTTTGGTTTTAAGGCAAATTCCATTTCTTGAGAAACATGTTCTTTTATTTACTTTTCTTTCCCCACCTGAATGGGGTGACACAGGCTTCTATGGAGTTTTACATGGTGTCTGTTGTCACTAATGGACAAAAGTCAAATAACATGAAAGGAAGGACCGTTTCTGCTCTGTGTTTGGCTTGATCTCTGTTTTCCTCAGCAGTAAAAATTGGTTAGGATAACTAAGGTATGTAGGAAGGATACATGCACCCAGTCCAGTGACTTCACACACGTCTGACACAACAAGGTTGCCAGATTTGCCCTTGCATTCAGAGAGCAATATGGTGATCCTGGCTTTGAAAACAGACTTCAAAAACATGGATCTAGCTCTGGTACAACTTGAAAAATCCCATCTCACAGGGACATTTTGTACTGATGTCAAGTCTGCTCAACGTCAGCACGGGGGTGTGAATGCAACCGCAAAGCCTGTCATTGCGAGCTGGGGATGCGTACCCAGAGCATGACGGAGAGCCGGGGAGCGAACCTCCTTCTCTGCTGCTGCAGCCACATTTCTGCACTACTGGGGCTTGCCACCAGCACGCTCTCAGCTGTCACCTCCCTGCCTCCTGCCCTCACCTCCAAAATTAAATTGACAAATCACCAAAACTAAATGTGTGCAGCATGCTTGTATGGAAATAATTAAGCATCTGGATGAAGCAGTGTATTAACTCTCTGATGTCCAGGGGCATCTGTAGGTCCATCTCCTGAAGATGAGAATTTCCTGGGGACCTTTGGGAGAGTGCAGTGGCGCTGGGCTCCAACCCACAGGGCTCGAGCAGGGCTGGACTCTGGGCCATCAGTTAACCCAATACATCATTTTACTTGAGTAACAGCTGAACACAGTCTCGGTTTCTTATTGCACCCTGGCCAAAGCAGGAGGGTCACTCAACTTTCAAGAAGGGCCAAGTTCCCAAAGCTGAAAATATTTATCAGAAAAATTGACTGTAAGGAAAACTGACCCAAACAAATGTGAGCAATGTTTGGAAGTTAAGACCATGTTACTATGTGTCCTAAAACCATGATCCCACAAACACGTTAGACACCTATAGAGGTAGGTTAAAAAAGCACGTGGTGTAGAAAGGAAGAGAAAGAGAGAATAAACAAGGAAGGATGGAAGTTGATCTACCTAATTTAGACACCTGACTATAGGCAAATAACAGACAAAGCTTCCCTTGGGAAACCCTTGAATCAACCTATTTCTCACTGCTGACTGGGGAAGACACTTAGGCACCTTCTCCAGGAGGGTTTGCTCATTTGTTGCAAAGTAGGGGCCCCAACCAGGCAGCCAGCTGGCTCTCACCACTGGAAAAACAGTAAATGGTTAAGAGGGAGGTTATAGTAGTGAAGATATAAGCAGCAAGGAGAACGACAAAGGAAGCAAAGGGAACCAGTGAAGAATTGGTGTCCAGTAAGAACAAGGAGGATGCCCTCCTGAGGTCCCTTCCTACCTGAGTGGTCCTGTCATCCTATGATCCTTAACTTAAAAACGCTTTGGGGAGGACCTCAGTGAGGTACTAGACAACTGAAACACATGATCAATAACACCACAGACAGGATGCCCATGCTTAATAAACATTTCTGTGCTTAATTTAGGTGATATTTAACATTATGTCGTGATAAGGAGTTATTTTCTATCCAGCAGTACTGAAAGGGATGTTAAACAGTAACTGCCAATCAATGAAAAATCACTGATCAGTATAGCTTATATCCAAAAGATTGTCTGAGGTGCACTGGCACTGGGAGAGCCTTTAATAAATCTTGGACACTAAGGGAGGTTCCAGCATATGGCCAGAAGGATGAGGCTGTAGTGGTGTTTGAAAAGGGGAAAATAAACACCCGAAGACAGGTTTGCTAACACCACATACCCCTTGCACAAAATGGTGGAATACCTGCCGCCTCCTTGCAGTCTCCAAGCACACAGTAAGGAATACAGAAATCCCAGGGAAAATCACATAGACAAAATAATTTCTGTCCAACATCGTTAGCCCTATTAGTCACCCAGGAGCTGTCCCCTTACTTAGCAAAACAAGGATGTAAGAAATGACTGCAGCTTTCTTTTAGGGATATGTAACGGATCCAAGGAGATTTATAACTATTTCAATCCTTTTCTTCTAGGATACCACTTTAAGCACAGGCTTAACACAATATGACCTTAAAATAACCTTGATTTCACTTGTTTTTGTTAACATGTATTATTCTGTACCGGTAGTGCCACATTAGCTAAAATGGCCAAAGCTCAGTATTTGGGGGAGCATTCTTTTCTGGATGCCCCTGGTACTAACTTCTTTCCAAACAGATGTTGCATCAGTTGTTTCTTCTTTTGTGCATTTTCTGTGTGTTTGTGTATTTGGATCCTATCTTGTACTTTGCATCTATTTTTAGAAAGTAAATATACTGTTAAATCCAAACATTTCCATATTCTCAAGAGAAACGTTTTAATGTGATTTGAACAATTTTCTCAAGAGAAAGAACAGTGTTGAGGCTGTTTTATGTTAAAGCTTTCAAACACAGTTGTTTAACTTCTTTTAAGTGTCAGAAATTTATTCTTTAAATAAAGGAGAGCTACAAAACCCTAATGGGGACTAGACAAGTACTTAAGTGTACTGTTCAAATTTCACCTGTTTCCATTACGCGTATTGTAAGGAATCCGCACAGGCTCTCCAGTAGCTGTGGTTTATGTCTTGTGGTGCCGTGTACCGGTATAACACAGGCTCAAAGGCTGCAGATTGCAAAGGAGTTAATGTGATGTTTTCAAGAGAGAAGGACAACGTCTTGTAAATGACAGCATGTACTTAAAGACCGCAACTGTGCATTTCAGATATCCTCAGCAGGCGGCCTTATAGCAGGCTGCTAACAAAATAAAAAGCAGAGAGTGCCTTTAAAGAAAATGTATTTGGGTCTGGCTGACCTCTGTACAGAAGCGACTGTCATTCCCTGCTGTGTGCTCTCTCTCCCAGGGTTGCAGAGGGATGCTCCAGCCTTCTCACTGGTTAGGGTAACTCCTAGGAGTTGTTCAATGTCCTCCAGTTTGTAATGGGCCCTGAGATGTTGCTTCACGAGCTGAAGCAGGTAAGACTACAGCTTGTGATGGGGACAGAGTTTTCTGGACCTCGCCAACACACTACTTTTAACACTACCTAGGCTCATGGTTGGGAGCAGTTCACAAAATCACTCTATGCACCATTCAGTCCTAAAAGCTGTGAGACGTGGGAGTGCTCTGGGGAGGCAGAGATACAAGAGGGACCTTCCTGAAAACCTGAAAAAGCAGGTGTTCAGGGACCTGCTGGGACAACACAATGAACGGTTCCCACCCTGGCTGCCCCACCAACAGCAAAGAGGGGTAGAGAGGACATCTACAGAGAAAGTCTAAAGTGATTAAACACCTAATTTCAGGTGTCCAAATTAAGTGCTTAAACATAGGTGAGATGACTCTGGGCAAGGGTATCCTTATTGCAAAATGCAGGGAGTTATCTGTATTTTGCTAGCAGATGTAAGGAACATTTTGACAACAAACCCCATAAGAAGTAACACTTTTCCGTACTGCAGCTGAGGGCCACAGTACTGAGCTGGGCTGTCTGTAGGTCTTTGCTGGTCAGGCCTCCCATCTCCAGACTGAAAGGCCCTTTTAACAGTCTTGATGACTTCCAGCTCATTTTGCATGGCACATTAACTTAAGAGCAGGTTCTCATGCTTTTATTCTTGTTGAGAACTGTCATCCTTCACATGCAGTCCCATGGAGTTACCTGAAATCATTTTTGTTGACATAAGCCTCAGTAGCTATATTATTTCCCCATGTGGAAAGTGGAATGAAGTAAAAAGATGTTTATATCTCCTGACTCTGCAGATACCCTTTCTGAGACATGCATCAGCCTTGGAAGCTCCATGTACCATTTGATTTTGCATTTCCATGTTATCAGTGGGTTTTCTCTGGCTTTGGAAAAAAGGTACTGGTTCTGATTCCTATGTCCACCCTGCCGCTGCTGGGGCCCATGGGCAGGAGGTATGCAAGTCCTGGAGAAGGGGCTGCCAGCTGCATGTTCACCATACCATCATCTGCCTGATACAGACCAAAACCTCTTGACTTCTGTAGCATGCTACAAACTCGTTCTCCCCCAGTCCTGCCCCTTGGGAAGTCAAGAATGGGGGGCAATGAGGGACCCTGATTTTTTTTTTTTCCTTTTTTTTTTCTTTCAATCTGTCCAGACTTGTCTGTGATAGGTTATTTTAAAAACATAGTTCTGGCAAACAGTAAATTTGCCAGAAAGTATGCCCCCATGTCATCCTGTAATTAAGCATAAAGTTAAACTGAATTCACTAGAGGGTTGCACTTGGAAAAATATTTTTCTGGTTAGGACTTCTGTAATCAGAGGGCAAGATGCCATGCCTCCTTCATCCCAGGGCTCACCACATTCCTCCAAAATATGCAAAGTCTATATTTAGAGACCCCCTGCAGCCTGAGAGATTTGAGCCCTGGCCAAAGGCAGCTGTCTGCAAAGTGTAAGGTATGGGGCATTCAGGGGCGACCTGAGATGACATGTTCACACTTGGTGTGGACCATATTTGACCAGCGCCAGGAGTAGAAGACCAAAAGCCCATCTCTCCTCTCAGCGCCCTGCTCTGGCATGGAGACGTTCAGGAGCTCTGAGGAAGGTCGGTGGGATGGGGTTCTCCCCCCTCTCAGATATCCTGTGGCTGTGGCTCCTCGTGAGGCGTGGGAGCCCTTCACTTCAAGACGTAGCCTCGACTTCCCTGAGAGAGGGACTGCCATGCTCGGCAAGATGTTTGTGTCTCTGAACATGTTATTTGCAGAGTCCTACCTTGCCTCTGCCAGCCGGCTGCACGGTGGAGGGGTTTCAGAGTTACCTTGCCGCAACCAGAGCATTGCTCTTGAGCATTCACTCATCAGCCCAAGCAGGTGAGGCAGAGGCAGGAGAAGATGCATCCCTAACAGGGGCAGGAAGGGCCATACGAACACAAGTGGTGAGGAGCAGAGGAACAGCACTGGTGGCCCTCAACCCCTCAGTGCGTGACAAGTGATGGACAGGTGGGACCTCACTACTGGTCTTGGTTTTAAAGAAGTTTTCTCCCACTTATGCATGTGTCAGGGCTGCTTTATTTAATTCCTGACGGCAGCTCGGGGGCAGGCAGCAGCTCTGGCTCAGGGTGGGCTCCTGGCTCCTGACAGCCTGTTTGGTAGCTCCTGTACCTTATTTCTCTGCTCCCTCGCCACTGCCCCACGTGGCTGAGCTGCATGCAGAAGGCAGCACGGGGGGGTGCAGGGCAGCCCCCGAGCAGCCGCTGCATGATGCCCTGCTCAACTGGGATGCATGGAGAAAGCCGGCAGAGCTGTGTTAGCATCCTTCTCAGAGAAAAACTGCTCTCCATTCACCCGGCAAGGTTTAATGGGTAAAGCAATGACACCCGTGTGGAAAATAGCCGCTGGGATTACAGCGAGGTAAGCATGGCTGGCTGCAGCGAGTCACTTCTCACACCTGTGTGACGCCGCTGACTTTAATGGAGAGCCCTCTGATTTATAGCCGTGTCGGTGGAACAAGAATCAGAGCTAATATGTCTTTATTTCTTCCCTTTGGTCTGCTTGAGGTGTAATTGGCGCTAGCTGCTGGAGTCAGTGCAGCTGAGCCTCAGGCTGAGATGAACCACAGCTCGCCGCTGGTGATGACCAGCAGTATCAGTTGATGTAACTCTTTCTATAGGAACTGATTTTACCCCCTCAACTCCCTACTCTGTTCCAAAAATACTCAAGAAAATATAAAACCTAAGGTGCTGGAATGGCAGAAGAATCTACAAGCCAAAAAAAAAAGAATAAATACCAGCCCTTCCAAGAGCTTTGGCTAACCCACAGCTGCCACGACCAAAAGAGAGGGCTTTCAACCAAACACCTTCAGCAAAACCCTCACGCAGAACTGACCTAAGCAAGCGGCATAAACCCCTAAGGAACTTGCCTAAAAGAAACAAAGCTCCAGCTCTAATAACCACACAAACTTTTCATAAGCAATTTAAAAAATGTTCCCTTTCCTTGTTTTGTGAAGATGATGAGCTATAAAGCTCTCTGCTACAGTAATTAATGAAAGATGGCCTATTATATTTTTGTCTGCTACAAAACAACACACAGAAACAGGGTGGAGGTGATGAAGTCACCCACAGTTGGCCACAAACACATCCCCTGTGTTGAACGAAGGAAGGCTTGGGGATCCAGCAGCATCCTTTGCCTGGAGTCCATGGGGACGGGTGGTTGCCAAAATGCCAAACAGCAAAAGAGCTCATTTCTCCCGTGCTATAACATAAACAGGAGCGCATGGGGCTCTACGAGCTGAGAAATTGTCCCAGACCACAGATTTTCTGTGTGCTGGATGACCCATAAGCCGCTTCGAGTGAAAACAAACATCAAGGTAGATGTGTTCTCACCAGAAAACAGCCAAGAAAGGAAGCACGGAATGCCAAGGAACAGCCCCATTTTGGTTATGATTTTTAGTTTCATTAAATCAAACAGGGTCCTACTACAGGCTCACTTCATTCCCGCAGCGCCCTCGTCATGTACATGTCATTAAAACTTGCCAAGCAAAGATAAAGCCTGATGCCAAGGAGCCATTTTAGCATGTGTTTCATGTAACCATATCCCTGGGAATGCCTTTCCCCTTAGATCAAAGTCCTGCCTTGACCTGCCGAGGTGAATAATGAGGAGCAGGGAAGTATTTTTAACTCCACGGCAGAAGCTGTAGGCGCATCCCAGAAGGGAGATGTGGGGTAGCAGTGGCACCGGTCTATAAAAGGGATGGCCAAAACAGCCTGGCCTTGAGCTTGTTGGGCTGGGGGCAGTGACCTGGCTCTGCAGGACCCCCCTCAGCCCACTCCCCAGACAGGGACACCACTGCTAGGAATGGGAAGGGGATGTTAATTTTTAGATGGGGGGTTGATACAAGGCCAAAGTCAGAGGGCACTGGGGAGGTGATGTACATCGCACATGGTGCGTACACACTTCCCCCAGCAGAGGTGGTGATGTGGGGTCCCAGCTCCACCGCTGGCTGGGAATCAACCACCCGTGCAGCTGGTAGCTAGCAGTGACCCACTCCTGGCACGGCAAAAACAGGGACCTAAAAGCCAGACTTCCAATTTCATATCTAAACATCTGAATATGTGACCCAGAAAAGCTCCTTTGGAGATGCCTGTTACTCAGCATCCCAGAAAACCAGATTTAAGTGCTGTTAGTATGAATTATGAAATTAGCATGAATTTAAGGGTCTAATTCTTGGCACCCGAGTCTTGAAAATCTAAGTTTTCTGATCTAATCCAGCATGGAGAATTCTCCTTTTCAGCCTTTGCCATCTTTCTTTCCCAGAGTGGCTACGTCTGAGCAATGTCATATATTTCATTTTAATTTGTGAGACACTTTGGGGAGCTAAATGTTACTTGCTATTAGTATGGAACTGAAATGCCAGTAGCATTTTTTAACCAAATATTATGAATAGGAAAAGAGAAAATGGAGAGTGGAGGAGAGAGAGAGTGGAGACACCACATCTTTAACAAAGCAAAAATGGAAACAGCGGAGTATATATAGTTTGTACTGTACTTATTATTAATTGGACAAATCAAATTAAATGCAGACCCACTTTCCAAGGAGCCCACTGTGTAAGTCTAAGAGTGCTTACAACTACATGCATTTCTCATTCCCCGACATCTTGGCGATTTGGGGTTCGGTTGATTTACTGCCACTGACTCAAGATAATTCTCTTTAATGGGCTTTATTTCAGTAACACGGGTAGCACTAAATTCAGTCTAGTCATAAATCCTGTGCTGGTAATTCAGTTATAAGTGACGATGCTTTGTCAGCGCTGTCTGCACACCCTCCCTGGCGGGGCCGGCACAGTCCCCATGTACGCCCGCACCTCCAGCCCTGGCTGCCTTCTCCATCCTCGCTCCTATGCAAAAGCAAGGGTCCTGGGGAGGGACCCCGGCCCACCGGAGCAGGGAGGACACTGCTGCACTCATGACTGAGCTATGTTTTCATGGAGAAATGTTTAATTACAATATCATTCTCGCTTAGCATGAGAAATGAAGTTCCTTAGGTGGGAGCGATGTCCAGAGCACAGCACTCCAGCTGCCCCTGCCGGAGCAGGAGACAGCAATTTTATTCCAAGGCATCTGGCTGTGGTACACATTGTAGAAGGAGATTAAGTGAATTAAAAACTGTTCTGCCTTTAGGAAAAATTGCAACACCTTCCTTACCATACAAACACAACTCATCTACCCCCAGGCGCAATTCTTCCAGCGCTCTGTCAGAACAATCGCTGTCTACAATAATGACAAAGCAAATGACTATGGCCAAAAGAGGGATCCCAGACAGAGAGCATATCCTGAAGATATGTCAAGGACTCTATTGAGGTCTGTCCACCTTTCATGCTTAATTTCACATGAAAGATGCTCAGCTGTGACAGTGGAGGGCAGCGGGAGGCAGGGTGGCAGTGATGTATTCAACCAGTTTCGCAGGAAACGGCAATGTAAGATGGGACTAAACAATAGGGGCTCCTTCAGATGCCCAGTCTCTGATGAAGGTGTCTCATCTAACATTAGCCATCCAAAACGCACATCTCATGCCTCCTGCTCTGCTGTGGTCGGTGTGGTGCTGCAGGGTCCCACGCATCCCATCTGCCTGAGGCAGAGAGGAATTGCTCTCAGGAGGTGCCTCGCTCCCTCCAGCACTAGATGGTTAGCTTGGAAATCTATCTTTACATTTATTACCTTAACATTAATAAATTAATTAAACTTACCTTTACTAAAGAGGCAGCTAACTTTTTGACAGTTCATGTTAGATGAGACAAATCTCTCCCTTGCATTTAGCTCAGATAAGAACACTGCAAGCCCTAAAGAGTTAATATTTACAGTAAGCTGAGAATGAGGGGTTCCAAGACAACAATCACTGCAAGAGTTTTAAGCACAGTCACACAAAGGAACTGAGCCATAAATAGAGCGGCAGACTTTCCCATTTGTGGTTGGGGATAATCTTTCTTTTTGTCTTAAAAAACCCGAAAGACCAACACACAACAAATTTCTTCTCTCTGATGAGATGTGAGGTTGCATCCTTTTAACTTGAAATTTTATGATATGCTGTCATGGCAAAGGGGTGATGAATCTTCTGCGTACAAACTATTCCCAGCTGTTGATAAAACTGTGATCACCAGCGGCTTGCCCTGGCCGAATGCTGTACGCAGTGTCTGCAGCCAGATTTAGAGAAAAGGAGCTGCTGCTTTTGTCCAACTCGGGAGGCCTGTTTTACTGATGGGCTTTGCTGGGTCACATGGAGAGCTATCTGAATTTAACCTAATCTACCAGTTTTCTGGAGCTGAGTTGGGGTTCACCTAATTTTGAGGCCTTAATAGTTCACACTTAATAGTCCACATATTTCTTTGAACACTCTTCCTTCATGTTTTTCTTGGAAGTTGCATGAGTACAACCAAAGTTACGCTCTGCACCCCTCGCTCCTGGGGGCTGCTGTTTCCTGGGGTCACACAGGAGATGGGTTTTGTAGCCCCTTGTTTGATGCAACTGATGGAGAAGGAGAAGTGGAGAAGACCTTTTTCATCACACTCTTCTCTTGCGGGAGCTTGGTGAAGGAGCTGTGATGGGTGAGACAGAGCAGTGACACCACTGGGGACAATAGGCAGTGCTGGCTGGGCTGTTTTCCAGGGTCTGGCATGGAGAGAAACAGCATATTGCTGACACACTACCAAAACTGGCACTTCTGTCTGCTCTCAGACAGGACAGTGCCGAGAAATGTCATGATTACTTTGTGTGGAAGAAGCTTCTCAGGCTGAAAGGGCATCCATGTCCACAGGGGACAGGACAAGAAGTCCTGATGCCTTGAAAGGCATCGGGGGCAGTTTGGGCTAGACATCCAGGGTCAGTTTCTAATGGCACGGGCAGTGAGCAGTGGAGAGGCTGCCTGGGGAGGCACTGGCTTGTCCATCACTGGAAATTTTTAATTAAACAGGTCAGAGGAATATATTGGGAGCAGTGGTTGCTCTCCTAGGGCAGTGGAACAGACAGCAGGGAGCAGAGACTACAGATGCCCAGAAAATATATCCCTATAAAATAAATCATGTGGTCCAGAAAACAACATTTTTAGGGTCACTAATGCATCTTTCTTCTCCACTGAGGCCATGGCAGCTGTGGGTAATAAGTGTGTCTACCTAAGTAAATGAGTATGTTTGATTTTATTAAGAATTGCAGAACTGGGAGGACAATGTGAGAAGTAAGAGGCTGTAGTGTCTTCAGGTTAACTCTTCCCTTAAGTTGCACCAGAACACATTTATGCTGTTAACAGGAAAAAAAAAAAAAGCCAAATTATTTATTGGTCTTTGAGTCTCTCTGCCAACAGTGACACCATATTTCTTTCCCACCCTTTTGGAGTGATACTCTCTTCACTTTTAGCTCTGAAGTTCTACTGG
Organism: Fregata magnificens; assembly: GCA_013389945.1. Lineage (NCBI taxonomy): Eukaryota > Metazoa > Chordata > Aves > Suliformes > Fregatidae > Fregata > Fregata magnificens. The sequence continues at coordinate 178,833 of WAAD01018803.1, forward strand.
TTGCAGCTATTTTTCCAAACTGTCCATGCTTTTTGCAGTTGTCTATATGCAGGTCACATGCATTTCAATGACTCGAGGCTTGCCTCCCACGGAATAACTGCCGGAGATGTTTATTTTAAAGTAATAGAAGGCTGAAATTCTGCAAAACATATTAGGAGCTCAAGAAAGGCTAATGCATAGTACTGCCATAAGGTGATTCCTCCCATCAGTGGGAAACCAAAGCAGGCTGTATGTTGAAATTTCTACACTCATTTTTTAATATTTTTGGACAGCAATCATATTTGCAAAACACATTTTGTTTGCAGTTCATTAACAGAAACAAAGGTGTGTGTGTGTTGTGAGTTAATGGTGTATCCTGACCACCTTGTGGTGGGCCTGACATCTCCATCATTGGGTGCTGGAGATCTTTTAGTTCTTGAAAAATGCTTTCTGACAGGGGAAATCTGAAGTTGGTGTGTCAGAAATGCACCACCTGGGTCTCTTCTGCAGAACAGTGGCAGAGTGGGGAGCCTGAAGTGCATCTAAGCGATTGCTGCCTGCTGAAATTTATTCAGAGCTCTCCAGTCCAGAGAAGAGGTTAGACATGTCATGAGAACAAGCTGTTCAGTTCTTACCGAGCTTTTGACCAGGTCAGTAATAATATAAAAACTCTGTCATACTGTATATAACCTTATCTAGTCAACCTGCCAAGGCATGTGTGCTGTGCTTATCACCCTGGTATTAGAGTGCTTCGGCTCAGAAAATAATTGTGGTGGTGTCACCAGCAGAGCCTCAGAGTGCAGGGCAGGGTATATAGGAAGGGATAATATCTTTTATGAGACTAACAGACAGAGCTGACAAAATGTGGACAGCCCACCCCTGGCTCAGAGCTGAAAGGGGGCTGTTGTCTTCCCACCTCTTCTCTTGGTGACATCCTCTGCTCTCCTGGATACTTTTTTCTGACTGTCCGACAGATTAATACAGTCAGACTAAACCCAAAACAGTCATTCTGGACCTGCATCAGCTCCTTTTGCTGTGCCAGTCCTAAAGAAAGCTCTGGTTTCCTCAAGGCTTATTTTCTCCAACTATGTCCATCCGTCTAAAGAAGGTATTAGCCCTCATTTGCATCAGTGGGGAAAGCCACTTCAGGCCACAGAGCAAACCAGGGCATAGAGAGGAATGGGAAATTAGTCACAATATACAGCAATATTCTATTCAGTGGCTAGACCTTGCACACTGTGATTTTGTCCCCTGCCTCTACTTGCAGAGCTCTTGACCTTGCAGATAGCAGCAGGCAGCTCTTTACAACCTGGCAGAGGCTAACCTCACCGGTGGGTAAACGCAGGGTTTACTGGAGCACTCAATGCAGCCCAAGCAGGGTCCCGCTGGGTTCATCAGCCCACGCTGCAGAAGTGGCTCCAGAGCATGCATGGGTCTGGGGCAAACCCTGCCATGCACCCACACACTCCTGGGTGGGGAGCAGCCCCGCACGGGCTCTGGGATGTGCCGGCTGTCTGGTGCCTTCCCAGAGGGATGGGAAGAGCACGGACATCCTGTCCTGCCTGTCTTGGTGGGAGCTGGCTCCTGTCTGCAGGCAGCAGTGACAGCTGAGTGTCTCTGTCAGTCATGCCACCAAGCACCCAGATCCGTGGGAGCTTGCACGGGGAGTAATAGATGGGTTTATTTTAGTAACCAGGTTGTGCAAGTAATTCCTCTAAGAATTCCTCTTCTTTTCTTCTTGTCAGTTTTCAGGGTGTTTATTTTTTCTCTCTCAGCTGTTCCTTAGACTTTATCTGCACAGTTTTTCTTACTGATTCAGACATGGATGCTAGGACGAGCTATTAAGAGATCAGCAGGAGCTTTCATTTTGATGCAGCTGTATTCATGTAAACGTAATAACAAAACACAGCAATGTAGTGTATTGCAGTTACACTGCTATGCAAAGCAGACACCTGTGCTAGTCTCTGCCAGCACAGCCCTATAAGAGAGTCTTATCCCAGACTGACGGAGCTGAGATAGTAATAACAATTCATATATAGCCTGCGCAGGCAGGGTGGTGCTTTCACAAGGGTAGATTATTTTATCTGTGCAGAACAGGTAGCAAAGACAGGGGAGGGTATAGATCCACCTGCTGTACATGTAGCATGTGTACTGCTAGCAGTGCACTAGCAGGGTGCTTTTTACACTGGCCTGGCCAGAAGGTGATCCCCTTTTGAATGAATTTGCTTACAGCACTATGAAGTTACAGTTCTTCCAGAAATACTGCCCTGAGCTCACACGTCCCATGTGACATGATGGAGAAGTACCTGTGGGACCATGCTAGCACCCATCACTTGGGGAGCAGCGTCCAGCCCAGAGCATTTGGGAAGTTCCAGCATGGCACAGACACCTCTGCGAGTGGCAGAAGTTACTGGAAGGACTCTGTTTCCTGTGTAAATGCACATGAAATTTCATACACCTGATGTATCTGATGGCAATACCTTTATTTACTGCAGTGGGGATTGCATGCCTTGCTGGTTCCATTTATTATTCACTTAGAGGTCTGAGCTCTGTTCATCAGCATTTTAGGCCAGAAAAATGTTTGTTTTTCTGTTTCTTTATGCAGTTTGTCTATTTCTTTGAGCATCTGTTTCCCAAATGTACCCCTCTTGTTCTGCACTTGGAACTGGCTCAAAACTGGGTAGGAGGTTTGGTAGATAGATTACATCCAGGACTCCAATTTCAGAAAAAAATTGAATATAGGCTTGAAGGCTTGGGCCGCCTCTAATCAAAACAGTGTTTAGAGGAAATAGGGCCAAATGCTGATGGTGCCCATATCTGGGAGAGGATGGATGGTTCTTGTGAAGCTCTGGGAGCTGGGGAAGACGGGTTCACTTCCCTCTTCCACATGGGTTTTGTAAGCTTAGCAGGATGCTTTGCCTCATTTTCCCCATCTTTACATCAAACATTGCAGGGTGGGTCTTAGCATCAAACACTCATTGCCCAGATATTGCAAGACCTCTTTCATTGTTGCTGGCAAAATACTTGGAGTAGAAGGCGCTTTGGGCATGCATAGACATATCTTGATGTCGGCCGATGTTTTAGACAGAGAATGTAAACTGCACCACTCTTGGTACAACCCCTAGTGTACACTAAGTCCTCTTGCTTCCCCTTCCAAGTTGTTGCAGCCAGGCATGCCAAGATTCAGTGCAATTCTTTATGGACTGCCAAAGAAACAAATTATTATGCACTACAAAATGAAACTGGCATTTTAAATCTAAAACACATGACATCAACATTACATGTGGAACCAGATACCATCAAATCACATGACACCTCATAAATATTCAGGCTGGTGGGGCAAAAGAAATGAGAGGTGGATTGCTGGCCAACAATGCTCCCCGGGGTCTACTGCTTCGTAAAAGGTTTTTAAGCAATATGAGGAGTGTACATACAGTCCACTTTGAATAACCCATGACGAGCTGACTCTCTAGTGCTTGCAGGTCTGCTTGGGAGGCTGTAAGAGAGGGTCTTTTCACATCAGAGCACTGAGGTAGGGGTGTGTGTCCAGCACAAGGGCCACAGGAGGGGACAAAGACCAAGAAGGCAGTGGCAGGAACAGAAGTAATATAAAGAGCAAAGTCATTTGGCTTGAAATCCCGGAGGAGTGTGTTGCTGTTCAGCATCACATCGCCAACCTGCCGGTATGCATGGAAGTGTGTGAAAGAGCCTGTTTGCTACTCCTTCCCTAGAGCATCCTTCAGATCATGGAGGGGCTGCTCAGCTTGTCCCAAAAAGCAACACCTGCGGTACATGCTGGAGGAGGACGGGGCTTCATGTTTGCCTCACCAACGGCCCAGGAAACACATGCACAAGTTGGAAGATGTGGTTTGGTTTCCTGGAATCAGCCCCCAGTGCAACCTCCCCCCGCAAAAAAACCAACTTCTAGATATTTGAAAACTAACCTGAATAAACTTAGCATTTGATTAAAATAAAGCTCACCAATTTTTCTTTCTTTTTGGTGGCATTGGAAAAATTTTAATTTTCAGAGAAGGGACTCATCCAGAGTCCAAAATAGCTTGGTACATTAGAAATGTGATTCTTCCATTATCTCTCTGCACAACCTCTGTGAGAAACTGTTTAAATCACATTTACATAATTCTAAGAATAGACTATTCTACTCTTAGTATCCATCCATCCTTAATTTGTTATGGGCTCACCAAATATTTGCCCTTTCTTTCTGATATGAATGGATATGAATTCAGACAAGTCTTATAGTATAACTTGATGCTAAGCTTATGGAAGATTTGGAAAGCATACTTATTATAAGGCACTTAAAACCTGCTCCTAAGGGTGGTGCAGGGGGCTCTTCCAGCATTTCTGTAATAACCTGTATGCTGGAAGCAATATGCTGTAGAAATAACTGTTTCCTGATTTTTATGCTTTACTTGTGAAGGACTGTTCCCCAAACTCAGAGAAGACAAATAGAAATAGCAGAGAGCTCAGGAGAGAGAGGATGAATTAGGGTTTTCCTTACTCCTACAAGATCTCTACTGATCCGCTACTGCAAGCTGTGGAAGGGAACGACTCCCCTCCAGCACTCCTAGTCACCAAAGAGAGGTACGGACAATGTGTGTGCGCCCACTGGAAGATGGCAAGAGGGGCAGGGTGCTGCAGCTGGGGCACTTCACTGCAGAGACCTGGCAGAGCTGTCACAGCTGTGGCACTCCCACGCTGGTTTTGGCTCCAAAGGGGAAGGCAGGAAAGCCTTGACGAGGCTTTCCAATGAATGGAGCTGCACAGCCTCTGCAGCCTGACATCCTCATGCTGGGTAGATGGGGTGTTTCCAACAGCTTAGACATTGGAGGGCGAGCAGAGCTGGGCAAAAGTGTGGTTCGAGCTAAAATTTAATGCCAGAAAAAGTGTGTGATGTCATGTTGAATGACCTTGCTGGGATTTTGCAGACACTTCTGCTGTCTCTGTGTGTGGCTAGAGGACAAGGAGTGGTGGTACCTGATACTGCAGTGGTGGGCAGGAGACCCCTGTATGAAGCCAGGCTCTGCTTGGGTAGGACCTTTATGTGGGTTTGAAGGACATGCTTATCTGTAGAGTTAAATAAATAGCGTACGCAGCTATATTGTGGGGCTGCAGGGGAAGCCAAGGTGGAGACAATCCTCCTGGCATTGCCCACAAACCAAGTTCCCCAGCGGTGTGTCACCAGAAATGGGTGTAGCACACAGCAGAAGATGCCTCGGCCAGAGACACTGGAAGCACGAAGTGTGGCTATGGTGGCCCAGAGGGGACTGCTGCTGGCCCTGGGCTGGGATGTGCTGCACGTTTGCCGTCTCCTGCCCAGCCACAGCCAGGAGAAGGCTGGATTTTGTCTCACTTCTTACAAACAGTAAATTTCCAACTGTAACGATTATCTGGAAAACGTGACCCACAAAGGGTCAAACACGAGAAGGTAGGGAACAAGAACCCGTTATTCATAACATTTATGGTATTTAGAGCCAGCCTGTGGCTGGGCAGCAGACCCACGGTGTTTGGACAGCTGGGGCTGGGAGTGGGGCGCAGGGCAGCTCACACCCCTGGGGCGCCCAGCCAGCCCTGGCCCAGGGAGACTTCTGCCCCACCGCAATAGCTGCCTCTCCCTCTCCCTTTCTAAAAGTGCACACTCATTCATAATTAATAAAAATAAGGTGATTAAGGTACACAGCAACAAATGACAGAAAAGCAAGCAACGAACTCACTACTAGAAATCATAGCAAGGCAAAAACTAAGCTCTTTTCATTTACATTTTACCTTTCAGTTTACATTTAGTTGGCTTAAAAGTGCGGGAAGGGTCTCTGTCTTCTTTCCACCTCCTGATACCATTTTTTTAAACAAAATGTTTTTCCCTCTGCTGCACCCGTACAACAAACCTCTGAAGAGGGAGAGTGATTGTACATACAAAGAGGCAATAGATGGCTGCCGAGAGATAGAGGGCTGTGTGAACGTACAAACTGGGGCGGGGGGGACAGGGTGTGGAAGCAAAGAATAGCAGAGACTGTTACTTCTGCCTTGTTTTCATCTATACTGAGCTACGGTTTTATTTGTAGCAAGGGACAGTAAGTAATTTCCAGGCAGAGATGCAGTAATTTTTAAATTGACAGCACCCTTGTGAGTACTCAATTGTGTTTTTAATACATACATTTAGTACAAATCAAGAGAATGGAGGTGAATCTTTTATAAATATGGCTTTTTGCTGTTCCCAGAGACCTCTGGCTTTTATCCTTTTCCCCACAGAGTTGAAGGACAGAGTTAGTGTCATATTTTCCCCTATCTGCTACTACAACAGACAGAAACTGAAAATGAAATTTTATTTAAAGAAAAATACTAAATGGAATGGAATAATATATAGTAAATTGCTATCACCTTTAACAAGGACAGAGAGAATTACAGAGGTTAATAAGGACATATTTTAGAGTGCCTGCTTATCCTGAGCTCTACTTGCAGTCAGTTATCTAGTGCAAATGTTGATTAATTCGAGTGGGAAGAGCACAGCCTATTAGGATTACAGACAATTAGAAGAAGCAACAGGAGAAATGTAAGAAACCACAAGATATATGCTGTGCCACAATGGTTCTGTTTACTCTACTGTTTTATTGCTCCCTCTTGCCAGCACCTTCCAGCATTTATTTCTTAGGCCACATCTATAAATTTGCTTAACCATGGTTTAGACCAAGGCTTTCTCCTTTTCCCTGCCTGTGGGCACTCAGGGGCTCTTCAGTTCAGGTAGGCTGTGAGCGTTTGATTTATGGGGGCTTCCCAAGTTATCACCTACTTGCCCGGGTACCGAAGCTGGCGAGCTGCAGCTAGCCAGCCCTGGCTGTACCAGTGTTAAATTGCTGTAACCAAACATTAAGCACATCTCAGCCCATATCTGCCCAGGGGGAAGGAGGACATGTGGTGAGACGAGCTGCCCCAGAAGTGTTGTTTCTAACGGGGCACCTTTGGGTGAAGCCACCTGCAACATCCATACCATGACACATAGCTCGCTGGGGAAGGGAAACACCCACGTGAGCATGGGTGATATCCACGGGTGTCACGGTGCTGACGAGGCTGTTGGCAGCTCAAGCCAGGACCTGGCCAACCCTGCCCTTGGCCGGCCCCAAGAGTAGGGTGAGAGACAGCGATGATGGCCTGGAAAATATTCCCACTTGCAACAAGGGCAGCAAAGCTTGCATGGCACTCAGGAAACATCTCTGCATTACCGATGGTGTTAAGTGAGCATACAACTGAATGCTGGTGCCTGCACACTGTCACTGGGGAAGCTGGTAATTCATTATCCTGAGTATAAACATCATTACAATGTAAAGGGACACCATCAGTCTATCCCTCCATACACACATACACATGCACACAGTCTCTGTTCAGTGAGGCTGTTTATTTCCAGTGACTTCTGAAACAGAGAGTGTCTCTGTGAAAATCTGGGTGCAGGGTGAGGCTGTGGCTTCATGCTGTGGCTGAGCCAGTGCAGCCTGATGGCGAGAGGGACAGCCTGGTCCCCTGTCCCTAGCCCAGCCTGTTCCTTGATACGGGGGAGGGGAATGAGGAGGAGTGGAGGAGGAAGGACTGTTAGACTATTAACAGCTGCCAGGTTTTCTATTTAAGCATATCCACAGCTTGGTAACACGGTATGGTGGGTGCTAGTAGAAATAAAGTCCACCTCTGTCTGTGGCAAAACTTACTGCAATACTTGTAATATTTCCATTTGGCAGTGGTGACATCACACATACATAGTATGGAAAATGTGCTTTTTTTCCCACATTATTCCATTGCACATTTGTCCATGGACTGGCTGACCAAGTAATACCAGTGGGAAAAGACTGCAAATTTCACTCGGAACCTCCTTTTTTAAGCGGTTACTAGGTTCTTAATTAAAAAACCACACAAGTCTCTAGAAGTACATCTGACATCGAATTGTCACTGCTCCAAGAGATCCACCTACCTCTATCGAAGACTTAAATTGTTCAGATCTCCTTCAAGATTTGTTTTTAATCATAGAATGATAGAATGGTTTGGGTTAGAAGGGACCATTAAAGGTCATCTAGTCCAACACCCCTGCAATGAGCAGGGACATCTTCAACTGGATCAGGCTGCTTAGAGCCCCGTCCAACCTGATCTTGAATGTTTCCAGGGATGGGGCATCTACAACTTCTCTGGTCTGTTTTTCATACAAGGTTTTCTTGCAGAGGATGACACAAGCACAGGGTGAGCCCTTCTCTGGACATCCCTGCCTGAAGTACAGGGGACTTGCCTTTTCGTTGTCACATAGAACAATTTAAATGCATGTTAGTTTGAGGTAAGGGATCCTAATTAGATCTTGATCTTGGGGATGGGTCATGCCCGTTAGCCAGCTCCAGGAACTTGCCTCTCCTGTTCCTGGAGATTAATATACTAGCAGGCACAATTCTTCTAAATTACAGAATGTTTATTAGCTGGTTTTGCCTGTTTTCTTTTAAGAAAAAGGGGTTTAAAAGTATAAGATATTGTTCTAGTGGTACATTGCCGCTGACTCCAGTGGGGAAAATGGAGTGCCTGGGGTTTGGCAGCTTCAACAGGTGTTTTCCAGGTGTAAAGGCTTCTCAGAAGTAATGATGCCAAGTAGCCGACTTACAAGGTTTTCACTCTTTCTTCATCAAGTGGTGTGGCTGCTTGTCACCTCTATGTCTCTGTGCACCAGACACCGTCACATTTTTCATGGTAGAATTGAATGCTTCACATTGGGATGGGTACAATGAACAAAATTAACTCCAGCAATATGTGATTCATCCCAAAACATCTCATCAGTGAAATGAATGATGAGGAACTTCCGGTATGAAAGAGCTCTCAGTGGTGGCATGTTGCCTAGAAAGAGCACAATTTCCAAAACAGTTGTGGACCTTAAAACTCCAGAATGCTGATGTTCCTCAGAGATGCTAAATTAATTACAAATATGATAGTCCTTGCTTCTTCTCTTGATTTAGCTTCAACATTGACCTTCACTTAAGAATAGGAGACCAGATGTACTAAGGGGTGAATGTTTTAATTCAGAATGGACTACTCAGGGAAGAGCTGTGATTTTGACATCCTGTCATTTGGTTAATGCTGCAGTATATTATGAGCTAATATCCTTTGTTAAAGACCAGTTCATCACCAAGAAAAATTAATCAAAAGGAATTTAAACTTTTATGCTAATTTTCAAATCCCAATTGGTTGTGCTATTCCAAAATCAGTATGTTGCTTAGCTCCAGAGCTGGATGAAGATGCTTGGGGAATGGCATGAGCTTTTTGGAGCTGGCTGCTTTGGGTGTTTTAAAACTTTCAGATTCAATTCTATGTAATTTTGGTAGCCAAGAAGCAGTCCAAATTGTGGCCATTTGTCTAAATCTGAAAGCACAACAAGCATCCTAGATAAAACACACCAATTCCCCAAAACCGTCACATTTTTTTGTCAGAAAAGCCTTATCAATAAGCATACCTGTTATTGAGCCACAATTCTCAGCTCCAGAAATGAGTTCAAAGCATCATTATTCAGCCCTGTTTTGATAAGAATCATTCAATTGTTTGTAGTGGAACATTGTACTTTGTCAGCCCAATCATCCAGAGACGGACAGTGGCTGAACGAGTGGCAGTCCGTGACAGATGGGTTTCCTTCCTTGCAGCTTCCAAGCTTGCGTCTAATAGTTGTTTCTGCAAATTGCATCCCCTCATATTTCCATTCATACCATGTGTCATCCTGGCCTACCAGAGGGTCTCTCTGTGGCTTCTGTTTTCTTCAATAGCTTCTCAACGTTCACATCAAGGTTCATGATGTAACTCTTGAGGGCTGCAGAAGAGACCTCCAAACATGCTGTGTGATTGCTGGAATATTCCTAATTATCTATGAAAGACAGGGCTTGGGCCTGAGATCCTATGGGGACAAGTTAGACGGTTGGTTTCTAGGATTATTTTAACAAATCAATCCACAATCTTTAAATTAGGACTACCAAAGTGTCAAAGTGTGTACTTTATACATTTGCTGATATGCAAAACCATCATTTCCCTAGCAAGCCAGACTACCTCCAAAACCCTCAACGGGCATGAACATGTCAAACAGACTTTGGACCTAAAATATTTTGAGGGAGACTGGTATACTTGGTCAATGGGCAGGGATATGGCAGAGCAAAAAGTTCCTGAGGACTAGCGAAAATCAACTATCTACTCAGTAAACGCATAGCCGTTTACCTGCTGATTGCATTCGGTAACTGCTTTTGGGTGTCACCCCTCCGTGCGTGGCTGCCAAGCATGTTGGGTGCTGTGGGAAAAAGAGGGGCCCGCAAGGCCAGGATGGGGCCATTCGAAGAGATACCAGTGGCTCTTTCTTACCCAATTTTGTCTCTCCAAAGTAGGTATTCAGAGGGTGCCTTCACCTTGGGCCAGTACCATAGGGGCTGCTTAGGGCTGCACACCTACAGTCATACCAATGTAGATGTGGTTTTGTTATCTTGTTCTTAGTATACTGGTTTTAGCCGCTGGGTATTTGGGACTGCTGCGGAAGGTAAGCATTACGATCCGTTTTTATCTGAAGTGGCTTGCGATCTCTTTGCTTAGCTTGTTGGCTGGCACACTGCAAATCAGTTGAATATTCAGAGCTGAGTGGTCTCTGCTCAGGCTGATGGTTGCTTTACCCATCCATGGACAGAGGTCAACTAAGTAGCATCATTTTTCTTATGTCCCATGACATTTATGACATTTGTATGACATTCTTATGTCCTATGGCATTTTTGACATTTCCTCATGTCCTGTGACTTGTATTCCTTTTGCCTCTGCACAAGATTGCTTAGCTCTCTTGGTCTGCATTTCCCTCTGAATTACTGGAGTACATGCAAGGAGCCTGACTATCAGATCACTGCAAAGTTAATGAATACAGGATGTGAGTCAGACCAACTGATTTGAGTTAGCCTGCTTATCACAGTGACTTCTGCTTTGGGGCTTATTTTAGATGTGACTCACGTTGTACCTGTACTTGCAAAAAGCCTGCCTTGAAAATATTTTGATAGGGTATCATCTCAATTGGCAGATTTCTGTTAATGCTGTGTCCTGTGAGTGCCAGCTGACCTTTGCAAACACAGTTCAGAGCAGGTAGAGAGGAAAAAGAGAATTCTGATTAATTTTCCCAGAGCTGAAATACATGACACCAGCTGACACAAAACTACTGCTCTGCCTGACCAGCTCCATGTTGTGCTTCTTCTTGTGAGGACACCTTGCGCTACAGGAACACGGTCTTTCATGAGGTGGGCATTTTGGCAGTTAACAAATGCTTGCTTAACATGAGCTACTACATAATTAATTATAAGCCTCAAATTCAATGGCTGGGGAATTGATTTAGGTCAGAAGCTGTGAAGTTAGATGAAAGTTATCAGGGTTATGGGCGCTGATCTGCAGTGGAAACTGTTCAGCACAGGAGGCTGGAAATCAGCTTGGTGTGTGAGATCCGAACATAGCACTTCTCAAATCAAAATGGTTTCCAGGCAAACATAACTGAAAATTCAAAATGTGATGGTGAAAGTGATCTGCAAGCAGTTATCACTTGTGTCCAGTGAACTGAGCTGCTGCACTGATGTCCCTGGAGCAATGCTGATTGGTGTTGCATCAAGATTTGATGCCCTGATCTTCAGTAATCTTTATCATCCTATTTTTTTGTTGGCGTTTCACAGCTCCTTCAACCTAATGAAACAATTGTAAGCTGTGAATGGCTGATTGCAGTCAGCACACCCAAGGGGCACTGCTGGCCATCTGCTTGCACTCTTTCTGGGCAGGTTCTTCTTTTGCAAGTGTTTTATTTAATTCACAAGTTTTATTACTTACAAAAATTAAATTTGCAAGTATTTATTAATTTAATAAAGGAAAGCAGGAGAATAGAACATCTGGTCTGATAGCTGGTAATCTGTTGGCCATCCAGAAAATGATGAGGAGTTGAAAGCAGTACAATAAGCAGATCTTACCACACAGTGTGTCTGCATGGCTGGAAGACTATCTTTATTTTCCATAACCAATTCCCTCAAGTGTCCCCAGCCTTCCAACATCTCAGTTGTTTAGGAATCATAACATGCGAGTTGCTTGGGTAACCAAAATCTGCCCGACCCCCTAGATCCAGCTGCCTGGGAGACTCCATGTTCCAGGACATGGGTCAGTCCTGGAAAGAAACCTTGGCCAGATGTGGCATGGCTTCCCCATCACAGGCTCTGGCAAGGTGCTTGCAGCAAGCCAAGAGCCATGCACACAGACTACTTGTGCCGCTATGCGAGGAGGGGACTCACATTGTGGTTTCTGGCCAGGGTGAGTCTATGGGATAGCAGCATTTAACATTTGCACTCCTGCACACCACAAAAAAGCATGCTGGCTGTTTCCAAATGGTCATAAGCCCACAGCGTGAAGTCTCACTCTCCTGGGTAGCATTTTCACCTTGTCTTTTGTTTGGGTTGATGGCTGGGGAGCACCTCCCCTACAGAGAAGAATAAGCACCTGATATATGCAACCCATCAGCTCACTCCACTGTAATTTCTGCAGGGTGCTGGCTATGGTCACAGTTTCTTTTTACTCATATTTTGAATCCACTCAAGTTTTCGAACCCATTCAAGTTTTTGAACCCATAAATGTGATTTTTTGTCTGGACTCTGGATGCTGTGCTAAGGACGAGTCCTCAAGGGTGAACTGAACTATTGCAGCCCTCGCTGATTGAAGAGATTGATACTCTTGACAATATTTGACAATATTTGGTATCATTTCACTGTTTAAAATTATATGTCTGCTACAGGCATTAGGAGATATGTCCTTGGAGACACTGAAGACTCAAGCAGGTACCCCAACAAGCTGTGTACTACATAAGTAATCACACTCTGGAAGGGGACAGGAGACAACCTAGCAGATTTCATCCCATGAGGTCACTGCGCCCTCCCTCTGGAAGTTTCATTATAGCTCAGACAAATCTGCAGGAAAGGACCCTGACTGTGCTGCTGCCCAGCCCCTCTGCTTGTGGTGGTTTCAATGGATGTGGGGTTTTACCGGTCCTCTTTGAGAGCTCTTCTGGACTCAGCCTGGACCTCCAGTTCTTTTCCCTGCCTCCATCAGGGGTCCTGACCTCCATGCTGTCCTCCACATACTTTCCTGTTTTGGTGAGGAAGCGTTAGCCTCGTTTGAGAGATGGAAACACAGATCCTGTATCATTTGCACAAGACACTGAAAAATCTCTCACGGGGTAGGGAACTGAGTGCAGGGAAATCCTCAAGTACAAACTAAATCATTGGACCCTTCTCTCAGCTTCTGGTCAGTGCTCAGAAATGAGACTTCTGCAAACTCAGTGGGAAAGGCATTAACCTTGTACTAACGCCCTAGTGAGGCCACATCTGGAGTATTGCGTCCAGTTCTGGGCTCCCCAGTTCAAGAAGGACAGGGAACTGCTGGAGCAAGTCCAGCGGAGAGCCACAAAGATGATCAGGGGACTGGAGCACCTCTCTTATGAGGAAAGGCTGAGAGACCTGGATCTGTTCAGCCTAGAAAAAAGAAGACTGAGGGGGGATCTTGTTACTGCTTACAAATATCTAAAGGGTGGGTGTCAAGAGGATGGGGCCAGACTCTTCTCAGTGGTGCCCAACAACAGGACAAGGGGCAATGGGCACAAATTGGAACACAGGAAGTTCCACCTGAACATGAGGAAAAACTTCTTTACTGTGAGGGTGACAGAGCATTGGAACAGGCTGCCCAGAGAGGTTGTGGAATCTCCTTCTCTGGAAATATTCAAAACCCGCCTGGACGCAGTCCTGTGTACCCTGCTCTAGGTGTACCTGCTCAAGCAGGGGGGTTGGACAAGATGATCTCCAGAGGTCCCTTCCAACCCCAACCATTCTGTGATTCTGTGATTCTGTGATTGGCTTCACTGAAGTCTCTAGGAGCTTTAGTTAAGATTTCATTGGAACCATGGACTTATCCAGCGAGATCAGTAATAACCAGTACTTCTGCATATAATGGATCCTAAAGCATAGTTGATGTATCATCTACAGTCATTGCATAATTTTCTTAATTTATGTTGGATTTCTAAAGCACAGCTGGATTTGTGAAAAGAAAATCTTACACAGTCCCTATATAGGACAGCACAATGCCAGGTGGCACTGCTGACCCTGCAGCACATCCATGAAACCTACTTAACGCTATAATGTGTATCCCCAGATACATCACACACCATGTCAGACCCCTGTCTTACTGTTCTGCCTCAAAACCGTTGCTGTTTCATCATTGGTAGGTTGAATGCTCAAACAAATGTGGCAGAGAGCAGATAGCCTTTTTTCCTGACAGATGCAAAACTAGTTGCGTATGTCCTCTCCCCACAAAGCGTGAGCCATCTTACAAATACAAAAGCAAGTAGATGAATTTTATCTCAGGAACTTTTTTTTTTTTTTTTAATCTCTGTCATCTTTCCTACCATGAACTGCTAAACTATAAGGTACAATGAATAGAAAGTTTAATTTTGTGAGCAGAGGGCATGAGCTGCTCCCCTGGTGCTGGACTAGACCCCATGGTTTTCAGGACCCCTTTCCTGGTTGTTCTTTCATGCATGTTTCAAGCTGTAAATTCTGATTTGGTGGTTGTATGCTGGAATGTTTCAGCCTGTCCCCTGAAGATACTGCACCAAAAATCTCCTTCTCTGATTTTCAGAATTGATGTCATCCTGGTCCCTCTTAATTAATCTGATCACTTGTGCTGTGCTACTGCTTTCGCAGTTATGCCTATAACCACTATTAGAAGTGCGATGAATCATTTGTCTTTTCCTGGAAATGTACTTGAATCTTCTGCAGAATTGTCTCCAGTCCATCTTCTCCCTTCCTGTCCAAATAACTGCACATGTCTCTGCTGTGCTCCATGGCTGGAAAGCGTTACTGAGTTCAGGACTGAGCAGCTCTGAGCATAAATTCTCAGACTTGTTATAACAAGATGTTCTTTTGAAAAATAGTCATTTCCCCCACTTCCTCCAAAAAGACATGCAGTGATAACAGGAAAAATGTGAGCTCCTTGCTCTGGGTGTTTGTCCTGCAGGAGCGTTTCAGCAAGGCAGGCTGAGGGCCCGTTGCAGCAGGTATTATATAAATATGGTGCAGATGGTCCTAATCCAAAGTGCTTACAAGCTAATTGCCGTGTCTCTGTACTCATTAGCGTGTGGGCACTTTTCCCAGTCCATGGTGCAGGGCTGTATGTACGTCTGGCCAGTGGATCCAGCTAACCACACCAGTACTTCTCTGCTCTGCTTTCTCATTGCAACCACTAGTGATGCTGGCCTCAAGCCGCCAACCTCCAGAGCTGTGTTGACAGCTCCTTCATTGCCCCAGTGTCACCTCCTGCACAGGGACCTGCGAAGGCACCGCACAGATCCTCGCCATCCCCAACTTCTGCCGTGATGCTCATCAGACGAGTCCTCCTGGGACAAGGGAGGCAGGTGGCCATGGGGATGGTCCCCGCTGCACTTGTTTGACCCTGTTAACAACAGCAAGAGACACTTTAGGGCTTACCTAACGTGTGCAGACTAGCCAGGGAAATGCCGTCTCCTGTTACTGCCCCTAAAAACATGCAGGTTACCGTAAGCAGTGGTAACAGTAGATAATAAATGAGCATGTGTTTACCTAAAAGGCCAGTTCTTTGCCCATTTGAGAAGGAGAATGGTTTCCCAAGACTCACTTTCCCTGCTTTTGTGGCTTCTTCCTGCTACAAGGGCTGCCCTGTTTATCTCTTGATTTTCATACTTCTAATTTACTTTCTCTGAAAAATATCTGCAAGTAGTTAAACGGTGCTAATATATATCCACCAAGGGATGCTGTACAGTTTTTAAATGGCAATTGGGTGTTTGGCAGGCAGAAGGCGAATTGCTCTGTCTTTCCATGATCTCACACATCACATAAGGGTGAACAAGGGATTTTCTAAACTGCTAAGTCCCAGTGATGCTGTCATTCGGCAAATGCTGGAGCCATACACTGAACAGCTCCTATTTTTATTGGAAATATTTCACTACAGTATAAGGGCGTTGAAAACCAGAATACCATTCAGTTTCTCAGCCCCAGAGGTGGTACTCTCCAGGTCAGGGTTGAGCGGCTCTGGAGGATGCTATGGTTGCGGAAGTTTGCACTGCTGCGTGGGGTGGATGAAACTCACCCCTAAACACAGGATTTAGTTAGGATATGATTAGCACCAAGGTCTTATATTTTCCCTTTTTACTGAGCTGTGTTCCACCCTGCAGGGACAGAAGCGATCATTCTTCAGTGCCTTCCTTCTGGTACTTTAAGAAAAAAAATCACATTAATAATGCATGGAAATAAATAACCTCTCTGTGTTGCATACACCAGAAAGATAACTGCCACAGAGATTGTGATGTCTTTGCTGTCACCTGTGCTACTGAGTATCACACACACTCAAGCATCCCCAGGGCCACTAAACAGGAAAACGCAATGCACGGCGATCTTTCACAGGACTTCTGGCTTTACCTGCTTCCATGCAGAGTGATTTCTCTTCCTTTTTAACCTGTACTGAAATACACTAGCAAGGAGTCGGGGCAGAGTGGCTGTAGTTCAGTGGTTGCGGCTGGAACAGCTTTATGTTGATACTGAGCGTATGCTTACGTTAATAATAATGACACATAGGATTCATTCCTACAAAAAATGGCATCCAAATTAGTCCCATGCATCCAAAAGCCAAGGGAATTACTCATTGTGCATAGGGTTAAACATGTACATGTCTGTGCAGAAGCAGGACCTTGGCTGGCAGACTGCAGAGCATGTTGCAGTTGCAGGCTGCGTGGTGATGCTGAACCAGTGCTTCCCGTCCCTCTGCAGGCCCCACCGGAGCTCCTCAGATGTGGTTTTGCTGCACAGAGAGCAACCTGCTCCAAGAGCCTTGGCGTGGGTTTCGCATCCAGCATTGCATGAGTGACAGCCCAGCCCGGCTGATCTCTCACCGGAGTGGGCTGCATCCCAGGGAGCACGGCTTCCCCACTGCCAAGGCCAAAGGAGAGCTTTCTACTGCTTCCAAAAAGCCCTGTCTTGGGAGCACACCCAGCAGGCAATTTGCTACAGCTTTATTATCCATGTGGAGTTACACCTGCTTCACCAATTTCTGAGCTGGAGCTGTACAGAGTAGCAGCCTGGGCTGGGGAAGCTTGCTGAGAAACCTTTGCTTGCTGCACAGGGTAGAAGGTGGGAAGGGTGAATGTCAGATCAGGTGTTAATTCCTGACACTTGCCTAAAAGTGGTTTCTCAGAAGGAGGGGAAAAAAAGAACTTGTTTTGTCTCTTCTTTTTTTTTTGGAAATGTAATCCAGTACATAATGTTCCAAGTTACCAGCGTCTCAAATTGTGTGTTGCTTCATCCACTCTAAATACCATCTCTTTCTGCAGTCTGGCTTGACATATTCCTCTTAGATTATCTCATTTTGCTGTGTACAAATGCATCTGTGGCTTTATCCAAAATTACGAAGGAAATATCATGAAAATGGGTTATTCAAGCCAGAGCGACCAGAAACTAAAGTTTCTCTTTAGTGTCTAAACACAAATTTCCCCCTAAGTACCTTGGTACTAGAAAGTCAGTTTATTCAAGTTAAATATTAAATGTGGGTCATGATTCATCAAAAGAAATTCTCAACTTTGGGTGCGTGGCTTTTCCTATAGATGTCTAGTGAAGTACATCAGGACATGCTGAAACCCTATTGAAAACATCCAGAATTTGGGGCTAAGTGCCTTTTGTGCCCTTGCTACTTGAGTCTATAATAAAGGAAACACAGAGCTCAGCTTTTAGCTTTGAAAATCACTCGCTGTGTAGGTACCTTTAGCAGGCAGGGTATAGAAAGCCTTGAAAGATTGGATGCACAGTTGCCAGTGGACAGCAGCTATAGTAGTCCCACGCTATACAATCTGTAGTATCACTAACACATAACGCCAAACCCCATGCTGCAATGTTTCCAAGGAGATACTACATCACATGAGTGCCTTGTAGGAGTTTGAAACCTGCTCCATCTGACACGTTATTTAATAATTCCATTAACAGAGCTTTGTGAAACTACCAATTTCTGGTCAAACATCTCTCAGGTCAGAGACCAATAAGTACCCTTGCACGTGGATGGGAGTTTTGGTGTTTACATGTTAAAGGATGTCAAAGAACCCGGGAGAAAGTGGAGAAGGGAGCTTCAAAATGCTTCGAGGTTAGAGAGGCATCTTGCAGTGAGAGGCTTGAGATCGCTCCTTGGTTTGCGAGGGACAGGAATGAGAGCAGAGATGGTTAGAAAAATCAGGAAAACAAATTTATTCTTCAAGAACTTGTGTCCATCAAAAATGGAAATGTTTTGTGAAAGTCAGCACTTTGCTCATCATCTGTTTTGGAGGGAAAAAGGATAAAAAGTTGACTTTCACTGTATGAAACTCACAGTTTTTTCTTTCTCAACAGTGACACCACATTGCATAGTGACAGGCACAGAATACACAAGGGACATGCCCGGGGCAGGTTAGAGAAGCAAACTCCTCTCCTGAGCCCATGGGAGAGAGACAAGTGGAGCAGCAGTGCTCACCTTCATGCTCTGAGATGCTCATTCGTTTTCCTGCCTGTTCTCATCCTCCAAAAAATGTGACTGTGTCAATAAGTTTCACTAGTAAGGCAGTAATGAAATCCTTATGTTGGCCTGGATTTTGACTCCGAACCCCTATAAAATACCAAGGAGCACTCAGAGCTCCTGTTATCCATTGTTACATTACCTCCCTGGGGACCAGTCTGGCACAGAAGAGGTAATCAGCTACATTTGCAGCCACAGACATTTAATTTTAAAACTTTCTAATTATAAGGATAATTAAAGATTTTTTAAGACAAGGTCAGAGAAACATCTGTCAGGGATGGTCTGGATGTCTTACAGCCTCCTTTCATGCCTTCTGGTTTGATCGGACGGCTGCAGCCAGCTCAGCTCTGGATGCAGCGCCCTGCCCCACCAGCCGTGCTGTGTGAGGCTTTTTCTGACAAGGAAGACGGGAGGCTCTGCAGGTGTGAGAACGTTAAAAGCAAATATAATCTTGCAGCATAAATGTCAGAGCCGAATCTCTTCCCATCCGTGCCAGAACCACTTGCGTGTCACCCCACTGACTTTGATTTTGCTCTCACTTCATGCTGGAGAGCAGGACTGGGTCATGAATGATGACTGCAGAATTTGGCTGCCTTTAGTAAAGCCTTTGGGCTGCACACTTGTGTCTTCCAGCCTCATGAGAGGCTCTTGTGTGAAATACCATAGGTCTCCCACAAGCAATGTAGGTCATACCTGATAAATTTGCTTACCGGATTAGTGGACAAGGGGGAAACAGTAGGCATGGTTCATCCAGCTGTCAGGGGTGCATTTAATACCGCACTGCACGACAGATTGATTTGCAAGGTCAGAAAGCATGGCACAGAACAGGCAGAAAAATGCTGAAAGGGATTAAAAAATGGCTTAAGGGCAGAGAAATGGCAATGTCATTAACAGGGAAAATTTTAAGCCAGTTATCTTTATGATTGGACCCCTTGAGGAAGGTACTGGGAAAATAGTGAAGGGGGAGAATGGTCTAGCCTGGGAGGATGCAAAGGATGCGAACGCAGAGTTGAGGTGCCTTCCAGCATGCTCCTCTCTGTCCTAAGGAACTGGGCACCAGTTTATATCAGCAGCTGATTTGACTCAGAAAGCAGAAGTTGATGAGCAGAGGAGTCAGTCTGCTTCTGTGGGATCGTGGGGTCCTGCTCGTGCACAGGGAGCCACAGAAGAACTGAGGTTTTCCCCTTTGCTCTCATATCTTCTCCCTGGGCTTCCCTGCTGTTTGAAAAAGATATTTAAGCCCTTGGTTTCAATTCACCCAATAAATAATTCTTCCTTCCAACAATGCCCAAGGGCTTGTCTTTGCCACTTGTGTGGCTAGGCCAGGCAGCGCTGAAATGCAGAACAGTTTGGGAAGACCCTACAGAATGACCCTACACAGCTCCAACTCCTCTGCTTTGTAAGAATCTTTGAAAAATTGGTTATCACCTGTCACTTCGAACATAGCTGGGCTGTAGGCCTCTTCAAGGAGTTCTGAGACCTTCTTGGCTTGAGAAAAAACACAGGCAAAAAGGTGAAAATGTAGGTTCCCTTCAGTGCCATCTTGCCTTGTTATTACCTTTCCTGATACCACTTTCAGATCAACTTCTGCATTAAATGATTAGGAGGCCTAACGTGGCTGAGACAGCATTGCTTTTGGAAACTTAGGGCTTTTCTTTTCTGCTTCTTCCTGGTTTTTAGCTTTAACACATTTTCTTTTTTCAGCTATACGCTAAGTAACATCAAACTGTAATGAGAGAGAATAATTTAAAAAATAACTTAAAACAGGCAAGAGTTATAAAAATAACAAATCCTGTGGGTAGCATCCAAAAGACTTTCTATCATGCTGACTGATTAGAAGGCTCATTTAATTGTCTGTATGCAAATTTTGTGTCACCAATTCCTGACATTCAGAAATCTTGAGATTTTAAAATTAACAGGTTCACATCACTTTTATTTGCCTTTTGGCTCATTTTGGGACCTCTACCCTGCAGGCTCCATTGTTTCAACATAAGGATCTTTTTTCTGAAAAGTTGAGGAAAAGAAGCTTTTTTCATTCTTAAAAGCAAGCTGAGATTCGCTCATGTTCACTGGGTTTCAAGAACTGTGGTCTTAAAATATTGCAAGTGTTGGGCATGCCACAAAGGCTGTAAGGAACTGTAGGAGTTGTTTGTTTTCAAAATAAAGAAAATACACAGATTTCAGTTTCAAAAACTCCCTTTTTCAGTATTAACACATTTCCACCAGGAACTGGACTGACTGGCTGCTGTTGGGCTCCCACTTGGCCAGTGGTGCAAAGTGGACAGAGCCTGGTAGGAAAAACAGACCACACAACATGATTTTTTAAGAGCTGCATCCTGGAGGATTTAAAATTCTGATTTCACAGTCTCCTGAAATGACTGGAAAGGGTCTCACTGCCTTTCCCTGATTCAGGCACACCCATCACTGCTTGTCATACGCACCGGGAAGGTGACCCATTTCTTGACAATAGACTTTTAGGTACTCAAAGGGCGTTGCCACCTCCATCCCTGTCCACGTCTCCCATGAGCACTTCCTGCAAGCCTGGGCTGGACTCTCGCAGCTGCTGCCCAGATGGGGCCAGGAGATGGACCCCAGGGAGAGCTGGGCTCCCCGGGGAAGATGACCCGAGGCGCATGGTGCCAGCAGAGCTACAGAGTGGGAACTGGACCCACATCGCAGTGCTGGTTCCTGGGGCAGAGGACTGAGGCTCTGGGTGGCCGTTGCCTTCGGGGAAAGGGATTTCAGGAGCACTGGTGCTGCAGCGTTCATTTCTGGAAACCAGGTCTGCCCAGGGTCCTGCTAACTGCGACCGATATATCAGGTATTAAGCAGAACTGGGAGCCAACCAGTTTACCTCCCAAATTTTTCCCTATAGCTGAAAATACATCCGTTAGCTTGCGGTGAAGAGCGGTTTACAGAAGCAGTCCTGGTAGCAGTTAAATTGTCCATAGCCAAACTTTCTTTAAAAGTTTATCATCCCCATTTCAGAGGGTTTACTTAAGGCAGCATCCTGCTTGACCAGACAGGCAGTGTCTGAAAGCTTGAGAGCCGTGTAAAAGTGATGCAAGAGGGACAGAGCTGCGTTATCAGCCATGGTACCAAAACCAGCCAAGGCTGTAAATAAGCTTTGCGTATACCGCATTGTTTAAAAACCGTGCTCAAGCCAGGCTCTCCTTGATTAAGAGCAGCCAGATGGACACCATAAATCAGTTGGAAAACCCTGGGCCAAACTCCACGATCAGACTGATTCAAACAGCTCCATTTAATGTCACAAATGGGATTTGTGCAAATGGAGCCCAGAGCAGAATTTGGCCTTTCATGTTTGTTTAGGTTAAGAAATTTGGACAGTAAAAGCCCGCTTATATTCTGGCTAGCAGGCTGAATATTACAGCACTCAAATAGTGGGAAGCCCAGACAGATGGTTACATGAATCACAGCGAAGCAGGTCTGATTATCTTGATATTTTCCATGTGATAAAGTGGAGGGACGTGGTGCCATATGTTGGAATATGGCTGAGGGACCCTCAGCAGCTGGGCGGGATGCAAACGCTTTCCAAGGCAAGCGGCAGAGTCCAACACCCACTCCGGCGATGAGGGGGACGGACGAGGAAGGGGCGGCTTTCCGGGACAGCCAGCAATGTTGAGCCATTAGCAGCATCCTGATGGGAGGATGGGAGAGTAAAACAGGGCAGGTTGGTCAGGTCCCCCAGTGCAAAAGCACCCCAGGATGCAGGGAAACAGGGAGGGGGAAAGTAAATGTGTAAGGGGGAAGAAAGAGGGAAGAAAGAGGTTTTGCGTGGAGGAGGAGAGAAGCCAGCAGCTTCTGTGGGGCTGAGTGTCTACAGAAAGGGCAAAGAGAACAGGAGAGTGGTGCTGCCGACAGGGAACAAGTCTGCTTTCTCTTTCCAAAGGCTGCTGTTGTTTTGCTGTACCTCACAATTATTTCTTACAGGCTACCCTGGAATAGAAACAGCCTATGGTTTGTTACTCCGTCTTATCCTGAGGGCTGCAGAAAAAAGGAAATTGCATAAAAAGAATGGATTTCCACAGACATCTAAGAGCTGTTTTTAAAAGTGAACTTGTGCACAGAGATCATTTAGAGGCACTTCACTTTCATAATCTGTTGGCTGGGGTTGCTGGTCCGAGGCTTTCCTTTTGCATGTAGCAAATCTATTTGCAGAATAACACATTTAAAAAAAAATATGCTACCTAAAAGCAAGAAAATTTATTCTTCTAAGGTAATCAAAGGATACAGTGCGTTTATTCTTTTGAACACAAACGACAAGAGCTCTCCGGCAGATGGTGCCCAGGGCCAGTGGTGCACCAGGGCAGTGGGTGCTGATCGTGTGGAGAGCATCAAAAAGATTCCACAGTGCCGCAGGACCCACCAGAAATAGCTCTGCCCTCACATCAGCGGTGAATCCAGAGCACAGCGCTAAAAAACACATTCAGCAGTTAAAAAAGATTTTAGCATCAACTCCTTGGTTAACCAAGGGAGCAAGGGGCTGGTCTGCAGGCCCTGGGTGCCCAAGAGGGGTTGCAAGGGCACGCCGTGCAGAGAGATATGCAGTGCTGCATCGCAGCTTGACCAGCATTTGCCAGAGAGGATGGTTTGGGTTTTTTTGCAGGGGCTGGCAGGAAAATCTCACACGTCTAAATTGGGGAAGTGTTGTAGATGTTGTTTAGGTCTGGTTAGGGAAATGAGGAATGAGTTTTCTTTTGTTTGGGTTCTGCGGTTTGCTTGCTGAAGCGTATGGCTGGCTGTATATTTAGCAGACCTCAAAAATAAGGTTAGATACATCAGCGAGCAAGTGGAAAAGTACGGGGGAGAAAGCATGCGAGGGCTGTCTGGGAGATATCACGTGGGCCAGCTGGACCGCAGAGCGGGCGCACTGAAGCTCATGCCCCATGTTGCTGGATCTGGCCGAGGACATGAAGCCCATGGGATGGAGCGTGTGAGCCCTGGTGACACTGCGTCGTTGGCCTTCTACCTCCAGGCCCTCCACTGCCGGGAGCCAGCCCAGCCTGGCAGGACAAACTGGAAAGGCAGCATCGGAAACCACTTTAAGGGGCAAAGTATCTATAACTTGACCTGTAAGGAAATGGCAGAGTAGGTGAATCTAGTTGGAAGTAACTGGGACGAACAGTTTCAAACCAGGTGCCTAACTTTACACACTCATGTGTAATCTGGCATGCAGGTAGGTGCTCTGATTTATTATAATTAACTGATGTCCTGCAGCACAATTCTTGAGTGAAGCCATAATTCCTATCTTTTTTATAACTGTAGGTACCTCTAAAGGCTGCTGGGAGTACACGTGCAGACAGTGCAGTGACAATTTTTAATATTTTCAGAGTGGAGTTACACATTGCTGTTTCATTCTAAGAATAGGAGAGGTCTGTACCTTATTGCTGTAAAGTCATTAAATCATAAAAGAGCTGATTGCAGCTCCTGCATGCTGAGGAAATAGCAAATGTCTCTTTTTTTGCCGTTAGAAGATCAGATGGACAGATTGCACAACAGAGGAACTGGGCCCTTTGCATGGAGAAGTAGCTGTATGCAGTAACCGATGGCCTTTCGAGTCAGCAGACAGCTTCATCAAGAAATATGGGGTACGTTTGCAGGGACGTAAAAGTGCCAGCGCTTGGCTAACCTCTTACCAGAGGTAGTTAATAAGAGAGGCCCAAGGGAATGGAAGTGGTGAGGAGCAACCTCGTTATGCTCCCGAGGTACGGCTCATGTCACGGCACATGGCGTGAAAGGTAGGAATGATTAAACGTGGTTGTCAAAAAATCAGGATTTAGGGTGAGAAAAGGGAATTGATATCACATTTAGTGTCTGAGGCATTTCACAGAACGACTCTGGCAATTTGTTAGCCAGATCAACATATGATTTCTTACTTAGAGAGGAAATGTTCATCTCTGCTCAACACGCCAATGTGGGGATAGATGTTAGCGGAGACAAGAAAAAGGACCAGTTTGCCTCATCTGGCCTCCTTTTGCAAATGTCTTCACTCTCAGTAGTTTATAGCTTCCATCTTCTCCGCATAATTCAGAAATATCTCCAGATAAACCCTGAATTCAGAGGCCAAGCCATGAAATCATGTGCCAGCAGTGAGCCAGCATGCAGCAGAGCCGGGAACCAGCGGCTGGTCCTCTGCTGCTGCCATGACCAGCAAAGCCACAGCGAGGGGTGGAGGTCTCCTCCCAGATCTCCTCTGAGCTCAGGGACAGGTGTTCAAAGGATTTCTACACACTCCCAGCCGACAGGGTCTTCATGCAAACCAGCTGCCTGGACGGGCTGTGCAAAGCCAAGCTCTGGGCAGCAGGACTGAAATGATTTCTTGGAAAGCGATGCAGACTTGCTGCCTCACTGGAGTTGCTACGACTGCAGTACAACAACACCATGCGTGCTGTGAGCAAACAGCAATTACCCAGTTTCAAAGCAGAGTTCATTGTCATTACTGCCAGGCATCCTGTCTGGCCACGAATGATGCAGTAAATAATAACGACCATCCAGCCCATGAGTCCAGCTTGCAAAGCACAGCTTCGGAGGTTTAGTTTTTAAGACGCTCACCCTTACCCGGAGACTGCAGTAGCTGTTTCCCAGTCAGGCTGCTCTCCTGCTCACACCAACTCGTGTGCTGGACTCAAACCTGTGCACAGAAAGTTGAGTGGGTTTATGAAGATCACACCATTTGGATTTTATGACTGGAGACATCTCCCGTCTCTGCGAGCTGCAGGAGGGCTGGATGCACCCTCTCTTCCCATCTGGAAGTGGAGACCACCTGTTTGGCTCCTGTTGCAGCTGCCCGTGGTGCAGTCAGGCAGGAAGAACATCCAAGGGCTTGCTGGGAGGGTGGGTCAGGAGCTCATGCACCGGGGCTGTGCTGCCCTCATGGGTGGCCAGAGCCCTGGGCTGAAAACTGCGGGAGGAAACCGGAGCAAGTGGTGGGCAGGAAAGTAATGAAACTGCCTAGGTAGGTGTCTGTGCACATGAGGGGCTGAGGAAGGTGCAGAGCCAGAAATGCATACAAGCAAACCCTCCAGGACACGCAGAAGAGATTTTGTGCCTTTAATCTTAATTAATCTTAAAGGAGATTTTCCCATTATGTCACGGGGAAAAGAAACATGTTACTGTTTTATGGTGATCAAGGTAAAAATTTGTCAATCTGCCACTATAATGATCCAGAAAGCCTGAGCCGGTATAGCGTGATACTGAGTTTTGACAGATGAAGAGAGGCGAGATGAGAAATACATGAACACATGGTGCTAAGGAGCAGTCACACCTAGAAAGGACAAGGGAAGTGGTTGTGTCTTTTCCCATGGTGGGAAGTGGGAAGCTCACTATGGACAACCGCATGCAGAGACATCATTTGCAATCAGCTTCCCCATAGATAACAACAACCATAAACAACTGGAAAATATGTATTTCTTTAGTCTTGCACACAAATATTGTCTATTTTCTTTTCTGTTTTTGCATATTCATCCCATGGCCTTTCATTCACAATTTCAACACATAGGAAAGATAACCCTCCCCCCCCAAAGTATTAAGCCCCACTGCCAAAATTCTTGGGTTTTATGTAAGAAGCTAGATCTAATCACCTTCTCCAAAGCAAATTTAAGCGGCAGAAGGCTTGTGGAAGGGGGTTGAATTTACTTATTTGTTTGAGACACAGTCTTGGCTAATAAAAGCAAGTTTATAGAGTATCATTTTTATATAAATAGTTTTTTGTTTGTTACCTTGTGAGATCATTTCCCCCAACGGCCATCACTGAGATGGGAAGGGGCTGACCCACAGCATCCCTTGTCCAGGCTGTTCCTGCAGGTCTCTGGGGGTGGTGACTGCAGCGTTGCTGGGAAGGGTGCAAAACAACAATTGGGACTCCCGTCTATCGCAACACTTGTGCTATACTTTACCAGAATACTTGATGTTTTGGCTCTTTCTGAAGACCAGCCAAGGCAAGCCATCAGAAGGTGCACAGATTTTTGCAACTTCTACCTACATAGCTGAATTTTATGAATTAAAATGTATTTTAGCAAGTTTCTTAGTGATCTTCAGAATTCAAAACATTTAAACCTTGACCTGCTTGGGCTGCTTTTTTTGTTTTTAACAATGGGCTTAGCGAGTTAGATTTCCCTCAGACTTGAACCTGATTCTCCCCAATTACTTCCCCTCCCCTGGACATCACCCCTTCATTTTCAGCTGGGTACCGCTGTTCCCCATTCTGCTGCTTCTGACTGTACAGCTGTGAGGTGAACTCATTTATCTGACTGTTATGATTTCAGAACAGAAAACAGTTTTGATATAATTTAGTGCCTGACTCAGCAGTTTTCCCCAGGATAACTTAATTTAGAGACAGGATCCAAATTCCCCATCCCTGAGGTATTGAAAAGTCACAACCCTCTCACAGGTGACTCACTTCACCTCTCAGTGAAGCCCAAAGTCTGCCCATCTGGGCACGTGGGATGGTGACTAGTGTGAAATTCAATCTCTCTGCAAGTGCTGCAACCTTGGTTGAAAACATTTCTGGGCTGAACTCACAAAAGTGCTGAATTTCAGACAGCTGCTGTCCTTGCCTGCGGGATGACTGATGTAAAATATTGTTTTAGCACGGACTTGTCTGTAGTGAAAATCCCACAATGAGGAAAAGAAACAAACTGTTTCTGTCCCGATGTTTGGTGTGATTATTGCTGTGGTGCCGTACGGCGGTGGGTCTCGCCTCTCCTTGTCAAGTGGATGCCACAAACTCTAAATCAAGTAACATTATCTTTGTCATCTTGACTATTATAGTACCAGATGAAAAGGTTTATATCTTGCTCAACGTAAAGAAGTTACAGCTTGTCTCTGCTGAGGAAAAAGTCACAAGTAGAATTTGATGTTATAAAAAAAAGTCTTTCTCCTTAAATCAAACCCTGTTCATTATGGTGATTTAATTCAGCCTATCTCCTGTCCTTACCACCAGCTGCTCAGGGATGCCTACTCAGCTTTCAGCTAGTAAAATAAATCTCTGTAGCAAGTCCCACCAGTGTTTTCATGTTATTAAGGCAAAAATAGAGACTCTATTTGAAGAAATTTAACTTCAGACATATCAGAAATACAAGCCACTCCCTTCCAAACAACCAGTTCATTTTTACATTATATACCAAATATACATCTTTCATCTCCTCAATCAAACACGTTTCTAAGATTTCCAAGAACAAAACATGTATACATATATATACCCCCCCAGGCTCATAGATATATGAAACAATAATGTATTTACTTGTCCCTGTCAGTTCTCTGTTATGTATATATGAGTTTATTTCCAAGCCTGCTCTCCTTGCAGTCAGTAGTAAACTATGCAGAAGTAGCTGAGTACTCCCAAAGTGATCAAAAACTCTGCAGAGGGAAAATTCTTGAGTGGAGAGAATATATTTAAACCTCAGAAACCTCCATGCTTATGCACTCTGCATTTTCAGAAATGTATATATACCTAAAAAAGGACCAGAGGGGTATAAAGGTTAAGGCTGAAAATATAATTGACAAATTTGGACTAGTCTTTTCCAATTTGTCAACATCCAAATGTTTCCTAATTGTCACCCTTTTTCTTCTTGCTGGGAATCTGTGATAATAATTTAAAAAATGGAAGTAAATAGAAAAGCTGAAAGAAACCAGCGCAGCAAATCTCTCCCAAATCTTTCCCCCCGCAAGCACTGAGTTTTCAAATTGGCCAAGACTTGGTTTACTGATTAAAAGCTATGGCTCTCTGCTAAATTGTGGTAAGCCGTGGCGTGGTGGTAAACCACAGCTCTGCGTATAGAAAGCTCTTGAAACCATTACTCTGTTGGCATCGCTCGTGCATTTTACAAGCATTAGATCTGCGATGCAAGTTATGAGATAAATCTTTTTTGGTTTGCAAAAGTAATAAACACCTGGGGGAAAGGATGACCTTCTCACTGAGAATTAATGATAAAATAAGCAAACAGCCTAAACCACATGGAAAACTAACATAGCTCCCTTGCCTCTGTGCTCTGCATTATAGGACATGTGTAAATGCATAAAAAATGATTGGTCAAGTATGAAACAAATGTGTGTGTCCCCCCTTTCCCTCCACATTAATATAACATTAAGATTGAAAATATAATTATGAAACATCAAGAGGGCAGCGGAATTATGTGCAATAAGCCACATGTGTTTCTAAATAAAGGACCTTGCCAGACAGCCTTGATTACATTTTATGATGGCGTTTTACCATTACTGGACAAAGGCAATGACGTAAAGGAAATATTCTAGGATTTTAGTAAAGCAAATGATAGGGTATCTCACACCATCAATCAAAATTGGCCTGGAAATGAACATTGTCACATGGATTGAAAACTGGCTGGAGAGCTACAAAGAAAGTGCTATGAAGGATAACAAAACATTTAGTAGAGAAGCCTCATGAGGGACCAGAAAGATTGGCCTTTGATTCATTCTTACAGAAAAACTGGGTCTAACAGCCAAGACCAGGGGTAGCCAACCTGCAGATCGGGGCAATATATGCCCAGAACAAAGTGTCTGGCCTACAGCCTGCTTTCTGCTGCCAGCTATCCTCAAAGTCCCCCAGGCACTGGCAGGATGTGAGCACCACTGAGAACAAATGACTAATGCTAGCAGACATTCAGAAAGATGAGCAAACAATAAATTGGGATGAAACAAGGGAAAATACATTTTTTAATGCCTGGGAAAATATTCCTTGCTGTAGGTAACTGTAGAAAGCAAAGGGGAAGAAGTGATTATGCAGAAAGAAAACTTTAACTTTGAAATCAAGCAAAAGCAAAGTTCTCAGAGGTTTTTGGATATCACCAACCCTGTCATCCCTCATGCAGGGCAGCTAAGACACCAGTGGCTTTATATCAGTCACAATTATTCTGCTGAGCTGCACTTCATTTCTCGTTTTATATTTATCACCATCCTGTGAAATTTTCTAGACTACTGTGAGAATATGACCTTTTACTCCAATAACTCTTTGGTATCACTCAGAAATGAACATTGCAACTTTACTGGTCAATATGAAAATGTGCACCATGGCTGATACAATGCTACAGTCTGGGACTTGTAAATTTATAATGCCTTATGCAGGGAGCTGACTGGCATTTGAGCCAAGAAAGCTTCTGGTTGGGATCATTCCCACTTGACAACAGCAACAACTAGTAGACAAAATGATACCCGCTCCACATCGATCAATATATAGACCAGAAAGAAAATCAGTTGTATAATGGAAATCCTTCCACGATGTCATTTAGGTATTAATTTAGCAGCAGGATACCATTATTCCCTAACATGACATTTATTTTACCATCATACTTTATAGTATTCAAAACCCTGAGTAAAAGAAGGAGCTTTCAGTTATCAGCCTGCTCTGATTGCTAGCTTTTTGGTGCAACTCTCTGGAAGAGTAAATCATTGTTATCCCCATTGCCATGCACATAATTCATTAGCTAACACTCATATGCCAATTACACATCAATCCATCTATGCCAATTCAGCAATAAAGCAACCAAAGCCACAGGCTGGCAAGTCAAGCTCACCTTAGTTCCCGCAGTCTGTAAGACATGGAGCTTAAAGAAATACCTTTTTGGGCATGGTGAAGGCATGGCTGAAAATACTTGTCCCCCTCGTTGAGTGCTGTTTGGTCTATAGTGAGCAGCCACTGCTCTGAAATGCAGGGTGGCCACCCCAAATTAGAGGGGATGGACACAAGGGGAGGTGGGGATGGGGCGTGCTGGTATCATGGGGTGGCCAGGGGTGGCTGGGGCGGTGCGACACCACCAGCAGCTCTCTGTTTTCAGAGGGTTTGAAACTGGGGAGACACAGGTACGGACTGCAATATTCCGGCATATCTTGGTTATTCGGCAGGTTAATGAGTCTGCAGGGGACCTTGATCTGCTGGGCGGTGTGAAGAGCTGGGATTTAAGAGATGGGATTTTATGTTACAACTTAAAGAGCTGACATTAATCCTTCAGATCAAGACTTACGAGGCACAGGAGCGGCTCCTGTGCCCTGCAAACCACCACATCACCTAGCAAAGCACCCACCAAATTTCCCCACAAAGGTTTGCAAGGCTGCAGCACAGCTTTGCATCTCCGCTCTGGCCTCCTCCCACTCACCCAGCGCTGTAAAGGGGTCTTAAATGAA
Organism: Fregata magnificens; assembly: GCA_013389945.1. Classification (NCBI taxonomy): domain Eukaryota; kingdom Metazoa; phylum Chordata; class Aves; order Suliformes; family Fregatidae; genus Fregata; species Fregata magnificens. The sequence goes on from WAAD01018803.1 coordinate 209,589, forward strand.
AGGCATCTTTCATGTGACATAAGGAGCCTTTCATGTTGCTGGAGTGGTCTAAAGGGCCTGGCAGCAGATGGGAAGCAGCACGGCTGCTGTGTTTTGGGACCCGTGTGGTGCAGCAGCCAGGGCTCTGGAATTTGCAGTGTAAACTATTCACGAGATGCGATGGGGGATTTTTATTATCCTGCCAATAGAAACTTTTGAACTAAAGAGAATGGGAAAGCTCTTGCACTGATGTAATTCAGAGGGTTTCCACTGTTAACGCTGGAGGTATGCGACCATACATCAGCCGTGCTTCTGGCGCCCGTTCCTTCTCAAACATGGTGTTACCCTAGAGTCTTCATTAGCATCAGATTATAAACCCCTCTTAAAGAAATATGATTTATGAGCATCTTGCACGTGAATGCAGAGGTAGAGGTTTCCTGGAGCATTTTTAATGGGTTTGCATTCAGGTGGAGGCGAAAGAAAGGTAAGCTAGGAAAGGCCTGGGCTGCTGACAAGTTTGTGGTGTGAAATAACCTTCTTCTGGCAGCTTTTTACTTTTCCTCATCGATTCAGTGAGGTAACTGTAAAATTATGGCATCCAAATAACATTGCAAAGCATTAAATAAAGTAGAAGGCCAGAATATATTGTAGAATAAGTGGATAATGCGACATCAGTGTCAGTTCAGCCTTTTGAAAGTAGCAGAAATGTTCTGAGGACATAAAAATATGTGCCATTATGTCATACTGCAAAGCATTAAAACTTCTGCAAAACCTAGACTGTACATTTATAAGCATTTTAATTTCAGTTCATTGAAATGGATTTTTTGCTGCCTTGGTTACCGAAATTGGCCTGGTAAGCACATGACTTGGCCAAAACCCATAATTCACTCATTTTTCTTGACAGGCCTCTCAGGATCAACAGTTTCCACTGACCTGTAAGTCTTCGAGCCAACAGCAAACCCCTTTAGTGCAGAATTAAGCTGTGAACCTTGAACGGCAGCAGAATCAACACGATAGTCCTGTGATCGCTATTTCAGGTTTCTTTTTCATAAATACACAACAATCTTTCTGACACCAATTTTAGCCTGTTTTTTTTTTTTATTTTTGTGGCCAAGTACACATCCCCACAGCCAGCTATGTTTTGACAACTGCAAATACATAAGATGTGAAGCTGGTAGGCTTGTGTGTTGTCTCGAGAAAATGGTCCCGGGGCATCTAATAGTGTTTTTCTATGCTATGTGTTTTATTTCTCCTCAGGTCTGCCATTACCTTATATCCCCATTACATTAAAATAATTGTAAGGTATTCTTGTATTCAAGTTGTGTGCGAAGTATTGTAATGTGTGGTAATGCTATATTGCTGATGCTATACTTTATGGTGACCAGCTATCCAATCTCATGCCTGAGGGTCCTCCAGAGAGAAAACCCAAGAGCTAGATTGTCTAAGTGCAATATTTTAAAACATCTGGGAAAAAAAAAAATCATGTTCCTTTAAGAAAAAAGCATGACTTTCAGTGAAGTCATTTGAACATACCTCACATTAATTAGCTTTTTTCCACACCCTACCCTTGTAACAGTTATAATTAATGCATACACAATATTTATGTCGCTATTATGAGGTTGAGGGAAGATCTGGTTGTTCCTTTGCCAAACTGACGCTGCTCCCTGCTCGCTGGGCAAAATGGTCCGGAGGTATCCCATCCTCCCCATCCAGGTCGCCAACCTGCTGTGCGCCTGCAATGATCTCCATGACAGAACCCCAGCCAAGCCCATGCTGCTGATGAGCAGATGCTCAGGGCTGTGCCCGCGACGCCCCTGCCACCTCCTTGTCCCCTCTTGCTGTACGTGGCGTTTCTTGACTCAGCAGCACCGCGGCTGCCAGCTCTGTGTCTCCTCTGCCCCCGCATCTCCTTCCCACCCCTTCAGGTCATCTCCTGCTGCTCCTCTGCCCAAATTCCTGAGCATTCATGGCAATGGACTTTTTCACTCTTCCAGCATCCTGAAGGAATTTTTTTTCCAAAATAGGTTAACCATTTTTTTTCAGATTATATTTTGCTTACTTTGTGATCTAAAAAAGTTTAATTTTTTATAAAGTTTACAAAACAGTTTTTGTTTTGAAGGGTCTGGGACTTATTACAGTAACAACCCCTTTTTTTTCTCAAGCTTCAGTCCTAAAATATTTCAAGCCCACAATTATCCTACAGCTTAGGTTTCCATCCAAATGTACGCACTTCAGTAGCGATCACCTTTCTGTTAATTTAAAAGCAATAACCATTTAGCTTTGCTTGATAACCAGGGCCCATGTCCTGCTGATTCAGGAGAAATGCTGGGTCACAGCTTTCATATTGAGAAATAAGCATGATAGGAATATCTGCTGGAATCTTATCTAAACGTACACTATCCAAATATTTTAATAGGCTTACGTATATTTTCTGGCTTCAACAGTTATAACGACACTTAGAAAATGTGAAACTAATACATTTTTCCTTGCTAAATGGCTTTCCGCATCATGGGGAATAATAAATGTTTTTGTAAAATACTAAGGGTGGACTGCCAACCTCCCTGTACCCCTCCCCATGGCTACACCTTTCTTCAGTTAATAAAAAAGCAGAGAAACATTTGTTTTGGAGGTGGGGTGTGAAAGGAAGAGAAACATGTGCGCAGCATCCTTACAAACAAAACATATCCCCCTTTGGAAATGATGATTTAGAAAGGGAATGTACCAAATGGAAAGAATTCAGAGAACAAGATTGATTGGAGGACCAGGAATCATCAACTGCAAGGAAAAGCTGAAAGATTTGGTATTGCTTAGTCTAGAAAAGAGGATTGTGGGGACATAGTGTCCAAATATATAGAAGGTAGCTCTCAGGTGGAAAGAATAAACTCTTCATATCCCCTGGGCTTAGGACAAGTTGTCATAGGCTTAACTGAAGAGGAGGCAGTTTCAGTCAGGCATCAGGGAAAATAGTTCCCAATTGTGGGGACAATGCAGAGACAGGCTCACAAGGGAGACCGCGTATCCCCATCACTGCCCATTTCTAAGAACAAGTTATCCAGAAGGCCTTTAGGAAAGACCTAGGTAAAGCTGCGTGATGATGAGGTTAGGTGATCTGAGGTCCTTCCTAAATCTGCTTCTTAGGATTACCGTGTTGGAGTCAGGAACAGCTTGGATACACTCCTAAACCATCGGTTTTTCCCGTAGCACCTGAGAGGTGGCACGGAGGTGGCGGGAGCCTGGCAGGGATCGCTGGCACTCCCCTGCCCTCGTCCCACTGGCTGCCCCTTTCTGGCAATGAAACTCTCTTGCCTTGCAGCAAAAGCCAAACTCCATTTGGAATTCAACAGTCCTCATTGTCCACGTCAGCCAGAAGATCCAGGAATTTCAGCCCTCATATCATGGACCATTTAAGCTGTAAACCGCTAGCGGTGTGGTTAGGGGCTGAGACAGGCAGGAGAGCCAAATCCTCGCTCGATGGAGTGCAATAAAGCTTGGGCTCCCACCTTGGCTTACAGAAGCTGAAGATATGTACATCAGGTTATATTGAGTAATTCAACACTGTGTACAAGAAAAATAAAGCCGTTTCCTCTCGGAGCCCCAGTCAGCGGGAGGATGTCTAGCTCATTTTTTATTCATCTGAGTCAGTTTTGAAAGCATCCCACTCTTGCAGTGAAAGATTTTGCAGCGTGTTATGAAAGGACAACTAAAAATCTTGCCCATCATTTTTCTGATGTCTGTCATTCACAGCTTGACAGTCCTGCAGGTTGTTAGGCAAAGGGAGTTCTCTATGGTAAATGGAAAACAGTAAATCCAGGGGGGGATCAGAAGTGCAATACAATCCATCAGTGTGTTAAAAACACAAACCGACAAAAAATATGGCCCTCTGGGTTCTTAAACACACTCGCAGTAAAAACTGTCTAGGTTGTGAGTTAGAGAAAGTGATGCCTGAAATGAATCCAGAGAGAGGATGATAATGTGATAACTTTTATGGATGAGTGCATGTTACACTCAAAAGGGTCCCCTGTTCATGGGAGCTTCCTTCATGTTTCCTAAAGAGCAAATGTCAACAGTCCACTTTCTGCTTGCAATAAATTTAAGTCCCATCAGCCATAAAACAAAGATGCTCTATTCTTAATGCAACCCCAATAACTTCCCATTCTAGTTACTATAAATGTTCCTGTTATGAATGTATAATTCTCACTGGGCACATATATGCCAACCTGACTCATGTTACCTAATTTATTGCTCTGTGCCTCAACCCACTGAAATGGGAATTTGACTGTCTACGTGGCCAATGCTTTGTGGAGCTCCAGGGAGTCCATCAGCAACACCTGGCTATAACACAAAAAATAGTACAGGTTATTTATGATCTGTATGCTGATAACTATGCTTCTCAACCGTAATTTTGGGACAAGCATCTGAAAACACCACACCCCCCCATCAAATTTTAGGTGATAGGATGTCTTTTCTCAAGAATATGTTGATGAATAGAAATCAACCCTGGTGCTGAGCATCACCGTGAGTGCTGTGGACTGTGGGTTTTCCAAGAGTCAAGTAGCGTGATGGGTACAGTAAGATCCAAGAAAGTTCAAGCTTGTACTGAAGAGATGTGTGTCCTGCACATACCTGAACACTTAGAAGGTGTTTCCTAAAGCCAACCTCCCTTCTCTTAATGGCACCTGCATTTTGTACTCACTATTACGCTGCAGATTCAGTTCTATGTATTTCCATCTCTACCCACCTAGCTGAGAGCAAAGTTAAACAGCTCCAGGTCCAAGTGCTCAGATTTAGTTCAGAAATGTTGCCTACAAGGGGAAGAAATTAAGGCTTATCTTAAATGAAATGCTATCCTTTCATGTCTAATACTTAGCTCCTATGCAAGGTCTCTCATGGAAGAATATCCAGTTACTGACTTTTAACTTTGCCTCACAATTTGCAATTGAAAGATTGAACTCTGGACAATGACCGTAAGAAAATCTTCAGCGCAGAGAAACCAAAAATAAACAACCTTACGAGTGTACTAATGTGAACGAAGGAAATAATGCTTAAAAATCAGAAGTAAGATGTAGGAAAACCAGGGAAAATGTGAATGGCAGGAAAATCTGAATGCCACTTCCTTATGTATGGTGTTGATATCAGGCCATATGCACACTGAGGTGCTTATGCCAGCTGTATTTGCTCACAAGCATCATACTGGTTAAACTACACTGATTATAAAATCAAGCTTAATTAAATCAGAGCAACGTTTGCATGCAGGAAGCATGCAGCCCTTGAAAGGCAAACTTCCCTTTGATGTGCTGGACTGAATTTCACACAGCATATGTAATAAGGCTGAAAGGGATGTTAAGAATTGGTAGGATCATTGGTAGGTTCCTCTATAGGGTTGGACCGTGACAGTCTTTCCTTATATCTGGGCAGCAGGTGTGGCCATGGGAGGACAGCTCTAGCTGGTCATAGCAGTGATACCACGTGGTGCACCCAACACTCAGACTCTCCCAGTACTTTTGCTGTCCCCGTTTCTACAGCAGAGTTGTCACCTGGGGTCCCCATTCAATGTGCACACTCATCCCTGCTGCTGCGAATACACCACGTGCTCCAAACTCGGACTCCACATTCACATGGGACCACCTTGTATTTTTGGGGTAGAGAGGGCAGGTAGATCTTTGGTTATTTGACAAGCTTTGGCGGAACTACCCAAGTGAGGTGTTTCGCAGCACTTACGGAGTCTCTGAGGCAGAGCATCTGGCACGAAAGGCCCTGCAAACTTTAGAGCATGGGAAGGGACAGAATGGGGTATTTCCTGTTAATGTGAACCTATCTGCACAAAGCATTAACTGCTGTGGCCTGAATCCCAGGACGTCTGTGAATTCCACTTAGCAATTACTCACACAGCATTTAACAATTTTATTAGCAAGCTGCTATCAAAACAGAAGGGCAGGACTTGGTACCTGGGCTTTCTTCTGTCCAGACCCTCTGGGACCACAGAGCATGGAGGATGCTCTCAGCTTACCCCAACCTTTTTTGCACAGAGCAGCAGCAAATGCTGTGAAGATGAGCAATGAAGAATTCACCCTGTAGGGTAAATAGCTGCTGCTAAAGCTCCTCAGCTGAATTCCAGAAAAAAAGAGGATGCCTTCTAGTCAGCATTCCCGAGGGATGCCCTAATTTACAATAGGAACCAGCCAGATAACTGCGAGTTGAGGGTGATGTGGAGCTGTTAAGTCACCCATCCTGTTCTCCTCCAACCTTTCAAGTCAGCTTTTCTCCATCTGAGTAGCTCCAATCTGACCAGGATATGGCCCTATTTTAGCTGCTTATAATGTATGAGCAGCATGATATTCTAGGTATTGGGATATTAAACCAGAAGGTCGTCGTATCAGATCTCATTGAAATACAACTGCCTCTGGAGCTTCCAACTCGGATCTACCGCATGGCTTTAATTGCTTTGAGGCACTTGCGAGGTTCATAAAATTAGTGTTCAGGTAAATGTACCCTTTTGGGGCAGATTTGATGGAATCACATATATTCAGTGCAAGTTAAGTACAGCTCACTCATTTCTAGCCTCACATAGTTCCTCAGATATCATGATTTTCTTGGAAGGGAATGTCTGCTAGTGCTAATGTGTTTGGAAAGCTCATAAAATCTGGAGGTAGCTGCAGCCTGTGTATCTAGCATTTGCGAACAGTGCACTGTGGGCTTCCCTAAAGTGGCAGATTTACAGGGGTCATATTTCCATCTGGATGGGTTTGCCCATGGATAATTCTCCTGTGTCTTGTCCACAAAGGTGATTTTCCTACAACACCCATATATTTCTCTGTCCCAATCTCCCCTCTGTCTCCCCAGTATTTTTCTTCACACAACACTGTGGCCAAGGCAACAGAAAGAAAATCTTGCTATGAACATGCATGTTATTTTCTGAGCCTTGTACATCTTTTTTTAGGGCAGGGCTCAAGCAGGATTTTAGCTGGTGGAGATGATAGCCTGTGTAGTTTAAGGATAGTTTGATGCAATTATACACCTCAGCTTTTCGCTGTTCAGCCCGACACAGGTTAGAAATACCCAGGCTGATGTCAAAACCTAGCTAGTGTTGGTGTTGTGAGAGGAAGCGAAGAGAGCCCCAGCAGGCGCCCTGTGGGCTGGCCAATGTCAGAGCCTGCACTGCGGGGTGCCAGGGACCGGGGTGGTCTGGGCAGCAGCAGCCCCATGCCCATGGCTGGCTCCGCACCAACCCACGTGGGAGTTTCTGCATCCAGTGGTTTTCCCATCGGGAATCTCTGCACAGAGGTGGGTAATGGTTGGGCAGAGGCAGCACTGGGGATGCTGCACAGGCTGTGATTGCATCCTGTCCCCAGCCTCCATCACGACATCAGTTTTCAAGGGTCTCTCAAAATTCAAACTAAAATCAATAAACAATGTCCTGATCTGCCAGAAAGAAACTGTTGGTTAAGCTCTGAACAGTTCTTTGAGAAAACCTATTTTTCCCGTTTCCTGGTTTTGGCAGTTCTTAGTGGGTTTGTTTATTTATTTTTACTCTTTGAGATTAATCATGGTAAGGCACAGGACTCGCTTGCTGCCAGCTCCACCCCAGAGGTCTTTTTACAAGCAGGGTGCTCCAGGCTGCCTGTACATCGCTGCTGTACCCCATGTGCCCCCTCCCTGCCTCCGTCGTCTGGCCGCTGCGCTGTTCGTGCCGCAGCAAGCATCCCAGGCTTTAATATTTCATCTTTCCTTTACTTACACTTGCCTGATTCCACTGACTTGCAGAAATGAGGGTGGAAGGAGAGGGCAGGTGCCCACATCAATCTCAACAAAGAGATCGCTGAAGCACTACCACATGAACATGCTGGGCCTATGAAGGTGGCCACTTAGCATGGAACCAAATATCATCATTTACCGCTATTTCAGTCATACATGGCAAGAGCAGCTGCCACCAAGTTATGGAAACAGCACATACATTTCTCCATCCCGGAGGAGAACTAGCCTGGGTTCTCCAGATGAAAAGTAACCTTGTAAGAGCTGGATAAATTCCCAATCCAGTTCATCACAGGGATGTAGAAACTCTTCTTCTGGCTGAAGAAAAGTGGTAGATATGAAAAGCTGCACATGAGATGGCAGGATCTCTCTTTTTTTGCTTTTTTTTGTGATCAACACAGGACAAAATGCATGTAGAACCTGTGACAGCTGGAAAGGCTGGAGATAAAAATATCCCTCGCAAAGACAAAAAGAATCTCCTGGGTGATCAGTAGCCCCTTGCTGTTGATGACACCGTATTTAATGAGGGTATACAATAATGTACAAACACAACAGCCGTATCAAACTGCTGCCGGAGCTATGCCTTTTGGTCCTGCCTGGCAGGGCTCCTCCACAACCTCCTCTTCTTATGATCAGTACGATCAGTACGCTTTCTTCCCATCTCCATCAGATTTATTTATAGCCTTTTTACACCCGTTTGTTCTTGAGCCAACGTCATCCATTAGCCTAATTAGTGGTTCCTCCTCCTTATTGTTCACGGCTTTCTGGAGCACAGTGGCATCCTCTCAGGCCCCCCTAGGCTGCCCCAGGGGACTCGGAGCCTGTGCTGCCATGGTCACGTCTCACGACAGGGATCCCCATACCTGCACCTGTACCTGCACCTGCACCCAACCTGCTGCTTCCTCCTCAAATGGGGACCATCCCTCGGGAGGGCTCTGGAGAGGACCATGTGTTGCGCTGACCTGCCTTCTGCAGGGAGGTGGTGGGGGATGATGATTCTGGGGCAGTTCAACACCCACCCCAACCCTGGGACCATGCAACAGCTCCACCCCTGCAACACCCACCCCACCCCTGGGACCATGCAACAGCTCCCCAGTGCTGTGACCCTGCAACACCCACCCCACCCCTGGGACCATGCAACAGCTCCCCAGTGCTGTGACCCGGCGACACCCACCCCAGTCCTGGGACCATGCAAC
>WAAD01018803.1:218948-324786 GCA_013389945.1 Fregata magnificens
AGCGGGCTGGGCGGCACGGCGCCATCGGGAGCGGGGCCGGGGGAAGCCGTCGGGGGAGCTGGGGCTGGGGGTGTCCGCGGGAAGGGCTTGCTGCACGGGTGCCCCGGGCAGCTGGGGGTGCGGCGGGCCAGGTGGAGCTCAGGGGGCTCTGCCGGGTGGATGTCCCGGGAGCAAAGGGAGGCTGCTGCCTGGATGTCCGGGGTAGGGAAGGAGCGCTGCTGCATAGGTGTCCCGGGGAGCTAGGGAAGGGTTTGCTGGGTGGTGTTCGGTGGAGCCAAGGGGCTTTGCTGCACGGATTTCCCGGTGAGCTGGGGGGGGGATGCTGCATGGATGTGCTGGGGACACCTGGATGGATGTCTGGAGGTTTTGCTGGGTGGCTATCGGAGAGATCTGGGGGGAGGTTTGCAGAACGATTATCCAGGGCAGCTAAGAGGGATATGCTGCATGTGTGTCTGGGGGGAGTGAGGGAAGGGTTTGCTAGAGCTGAGGGGGTTTGCTGGCTGCTCTCACACATGCTTTGTACAAGAGAAATGTGAGAGCAGCTTCCCGAAGAAGCGCCCTGCGTTCTCTAAGTACATCACAATTGATAGCAGAAGAGTGTCATCCCATCTTCAAAACTGGTTGTAAAATCTGTTTGGTGTCTCAAATTGCTTTTCAGCATCTGACACGATTAAGTGCAAAATGCTCACTTCTGCATATAGCCAAGTACTTGTTTCTGCCTTATACTTTGCTGTAACGAGAGAGCTGTAATAACCACATTCTTCCCACTGTGTAAAACAGGAACCCTTTTTTTCTCCTGGCTTTAGCAAGTGCTGTAGCGTTTTTCTACCCAAAGTAGAGCTGGTACCTTCCTGCCTTACCAATTTTGCCTCACAATGACATTTAAATCTATGCACTGCCTTGTCATTAGAGGTGCATAGTACTACTGACTGCTAAATACGCGGGCAGGATTAGAATGACTGGCCAGGTTAGTGTCCTTTACTAAATCTGTCCACCTGGTGACATGAATTTAGGTTGCCTGGTAGTAGAGGCTGAGCTTGTGTCCAGTCCTGCTGCTGAGTGGTGGTTGGGGCTTTGCTGGCCATGGCAGAGCAGTGCGGAGAGGAGTCCTGGTCCCTCTCCTCCTGCTGAAGCATCTCTTCGGGCTCGGAAGCGGTGCTGTGCATTTCCATGGGATGTGTCCATGTGTGCTCTGTCCCACTGAGGCACGTAGCACTCCAGCCTGACTGCAGCCCTGGGGACCTCTTTTCATGGCAGCTGCTGCCAATGGTGAAATGGTTGCCTGGAGAGTGTTTGGCCAAGATTTCTACCACACTTTGCTGCTGTTAATACCTGACTGGTTTCTGAAGAGGGAGTGTGATACACCTACACAAAGTGGTGTAGTACCCTCTGCTGCCTAGCTGGACAAAGTGATGGAGTAGATACTCACCCTTTCTAAGTACTGCGATCTAATTTGAGATGGCTAAATGTGCAGCTTTGATTTTTCTGCTATCATTTCTTTCATTTTTGCTGAAGACAGAGTACCATGTACCTTCCAACCTGGCAGAGCTCTGATGCCAGGCACCTGCCTGAAACAAGAAGGGATGCTCAAGTACTGTGAAGATGAACATTTTTTTCTTACAAGTTCTGCTTCATGATTCAGCATTCTCAGGACACATATTAATTGTAGTACTTGTGTTTCCTATTCCTGCTCCAAAGAGCCCACAGTCGAAGGAACGCAGACCTTGTTTTTGCCAGTGCTGACAAGGGAGCGGGGATATTACTTTTTACGGATCTTGGCAGCCCTTTTGGAATTCCTCTGCGTGGAGGCACATGCGGCGGGGGTACAGATGGAAATCCTCCTGCGGAGAAGCAGCTTGAGACCCAGGCTGGGCCATGCAGCATATGGCAGCTTTGCACACCATGCACAGCCACCAACATCCAGCCAACCGCTCAGCTGCTCGTCCATGGTCGTGGTGCTCCCTTGAGACTACTAGCACGCCATCTCTTTGTGTTTGTCTGGGGAAGAAGATCCGTACCTTTATGCTTGTGCAGCAGTGGGCTAATCCTAATTTTGCCTGAAGCTGGATCTCAGTGACAGTTCGAATATTGGTTTTACTACTTGGGTCCTATGGACTCTATATATACCTCTGTTTTGTCTTCCACTCAGTGCCAAAGCATCATATTTTTTTACAATACAGAAAATCTTTCTTACTACTGGGGAGATTACACTGCTTGTATTGGTTACATACAGTTAAATGGAAGAATGTGTTGGCAAGAAATCAGTTTTGATACTGGTGACACAGCATGTCAAGTTGAACAATTTTGTTGCAAATATGTATTTAACATCAACTCTTTTACTTTCTGGCACAAATACCCCCAAATATGGAATGCTAAGCAACTGCTGAAGCTTTCTTCCTTTTTATTATTGTGACTATACCTTTCCCAAATTTTGATTTTATTATATTATTATTAAAAAATTGATTTTATTTAGCTGAGATTTGCTACATTGTTCTGTGGTTGTCTGAACTCCTACTTCATCTTCCGCTTGGCTGAAGGATCACATGCGTCATCACATCATAGGACCAAGAGACGGAAATTGTCTAGGACTTTTTTCATGTATTTTGTGTGATTGTTTAAACTATTTTCCTGGAAACATTTCCTTTCCTTTTCTTGACATGCAAAGTGGTTTGAACTGCTAACCTACCTCACAGACACTAGGAGGTTCTCTCCGTTAAATGCTTACAAGGCATTGAAGACACCCTGCTAAAAGGTGACATCGAAGTGCAGTGTTTTAGGGAAAATTCTGGACCAGATTCCCTCCTTACTGGACTTACTGGAGTCACTGGACTATGTGTGGTTGACCTACAGAGAAGTTTTGTACTGACTGTTTAGTTCAGTAACCAATACCAGTAAATTGATGCAACTCTGAAGTGGATTGAAGTAACATGAGTAAGGGTGATTATACTGATAGAACTTATTTCTACAAATTTATCAAAACAAACTATGCAGCAGAGACATCTTTTATGCCAGTGTAACTGTGTCAGCAGTAGCAGCTGCGGTCATTTAACCGTATTTATAAGTTCCTGGTGTTTCACTTCTCTCTTCTTAGAGAGGCTAGATTCCAACCAATCCTGAATATTTTACACAAGACAATATTTGGTAACACAAGGAGTCACTCTTAGGATTTTTTGCTGCTTCCTTGAAGATTTCAAGTAACTACTTATAATGTTTTGGAGGCTCAGCAATTTTTAATATTTACTCATACAATGTGTGCAAAAAATTAACCATTTTGAACACTAAGCAAAATAGTATTTATGGTTTGAGACTTGAAATATGGTATCCCATCATCATAAACGTGTTTCTTTGTGATTCTGATCACAAATACAGCAACAATTTACTGGCAGGGAAAGCAGAGTCATAGTGTTCCCCAACAGTGTACTAAACGGATAAAATTCAAGCAAATTAACGGCATTGGAAGACTAAAGATGGTCGTACATAATCTTCATCCCTTTACTTGTCTTACTCTGCAAAGATGAATCAAGTATCTATTTGCCATTATATTTGATGATACCTTGATCTCATGCCCTTATATATATATATGTTTTTTAACATAGAGCCCCTTAAGCAGAGATTTCTTCTTCCTGCAAGTCTCTGTCCTGTTTACTATGATCCTGGCTGAGGATCTGGTGGGTTGCTTCCAAAATCACACCTGGTAGCGCTGGGAATCTTGGCTGTCCAGGAACACGTCTGGCACTGTTTAGTGAAGTGATGGGCAATTCCTGTCATCCCGCAGACATATCCTGTAGCAATTTTATTTCTGACGAGGACTGAAAAAGCCCCTATTTTAATGAAGTCATCTGCGTAGTTGGTCCTTAGGCTGAAATCACCTTGGCAGGCTGTGCTGGTTTATGATAACTTACTGTTGTGGTGTGCCTCCTGATGCTGCTTTAACTACAAACTAGCATTAGCAAACCTTCCTCTGTCTGTCCATGAGAGAAATTGAAAATTATGCATAGAACAATGTGTTCTAGTTCTTGAGTTTCCTAGTCTTGGGGGGTTTTTTTGGTCCCTCATGGTGGCAATAGGAAAGAGAGGGACTTGGCAGTCATGTGGAATCTAATACTCAAGAACTGCATATATCAAATTATTGCCTGTTTACTTAATGCTGCTTGAAGTATCTATGTGGAGTTGGGGGGAATGTCCTCCATCTGTCATCTGTAAACTGCTCCTGAGAAAGCCTTGCTGTACAGAAACCAGGGTAGAATCGTGTCCACGTGTTAACCTTCCTGTTTTGTGTCAGGCTTGAAAGGAAACTTTGGGCTTCATCCAAACCACCACAACCAGGGCCGCTGGTCTGAGCACTGTGGGCGCAGTGCAGCTGGCAGTAGGACCCACAGGCTAAATATTCGGTGCTCCTCTCCTCCACATTTTTAGTGATCTTCCACACCTCCAGCTTTTGATGTAGATGGCTGAGATCTTTTGAACACATCCATATCAGTGCTTCCAAAGATTTGTATCCTTTGGGAGGTAGTTGCTAGAACATCTTTTGCTCCTAGTTTCTTTCATCCGTTTTTCTTTCTACTCTGAGATGACCTTTAGTCTCCGTCTTTGCTGTGCTCTCTAGCAGCTGCTGTTCCATTATGGTGTGCTTTTGCTTCCACTGTGTTGTTGATAGGTCTTTCCTCTTGTGTCCCTGCAATTGTTTTCTCCTCGGTTATCCATCCAAAAATGGCTTTCTTTTAGGAAGGTGCTTGTAAGTAAAAGTATTCTGCCAGCATAAACAAAAGCACATACTTTTGTCACCTGCTCTGCCTTTACGGTAAATGGGCTCTCTGCTCTCTGCCTGAGCCAGCAGTTCAAATGCAGTCATCTTCTCACCCTGTTTCTAAGGGCTCAGGAATGTTATAGGTCAGTATAGGGCCATTGCTTGCTTTACCAAACTATAAGAGATTCTTGTTATTTCTGGTATTTTTAGACAACTATATGCTGTAAGTCTAACAAATACTGGATTATGGCACTTAGGAAAAAATGATATATTGCCTCTTGTAAGTAGCCCAGTGATACAGGGGAGAGAGTGATGCCCAATTGTCCTGGAACATTAACTGCTAGGTGCTGAGGATTGGTTTGATCTTTTGATTGTCAGGCAGTTAGTTGAACTTTGCCTTACAGTTTTTGGTGAAGGTTTGTGTTCGGTACTTTGGTTCATGTCTTTGGTTCAAACCAGAAATGTACGCCACAGATAGGTTTTGTTGCTCAGACAACAAGAACAGAGTTTGCATGGGTGAAATCCCTCACGGTTATTAACTTGGATGCTTTTAAAGAGTAGGCTTTGTTAAAATCAGACTTCCTTTTATTAGAAAAATAAAGCAGTTAGAGGGAGAGCTTAGCCACTTGAGTGCAATCCTCAGCTCAAGGTATTGGCACATCTGAGTGTTGTCCCTGTCACCCAGTTAAATGACCCAGGCACATGTCCCAGCCTTGACCCACTTCTGGAGCCAGCCTGTAAATCAGGAGCCTGAAATCCTTTCATGTCTGGGGAGGCTTTTACAAGGGTGTCTGCACATTGCTGAGGAGGCACTTCTGCTGTGTTCACCTGTCAGTCAGGAACTGAATACATTTTTCAACTATTTTGTATATGAATCTCTTAAATAGACATTAGGTAATACTGTTTTCTCATCCTAAGCTCAGACCACTCTCTGAGACATCAGTTGTTCCCTATGTTGCTGAGCTCACAAATTTGTCTGTTCCCTGCCCTTTGCTCACATAGCAAGGGGAGGATTGAGCTGATTAACTCAATTTTCTTGGTCACCTTAGTTTTCTTTTACAGTCAGTGGAAGAAAAAAGCACTTCTAGGACAAGATGAACTGTGCGCTACATGCGTCCTTTTCTCTCTGTAGACTACAAAAGGAGCACAGAGTGAATAGCTCAAGTGTGCAAGTCTGAGGGTGGGTGAGAGGAATCCTCCTGCACGTGGCTGACCATTGTATCGGTCAGGCACCATAACCTGACAGCATGGGCAGTGTGCTCACAGCACACAGCCCCTGCGTTAGCCTGCCTGCTCCGACCTCCTACACCTTTGCAGTAGCTGCAGCAGGGTATCCGCTTATTGCACAGATTTTCACCTCTCTAGATACTTGTAGAATATTACAAACACTGTATATCCGTTACTTAAGTTATTTGTCCTCACAAAAGAGATAGTAAATACCATGAATTTTTTCACGCATTCTTTATTTAATTCATGCTCTGTCATTCTCTTTCTAAGTTTGATATAGTTAAGTGATATACACAAAGTACAAGAGGGTGCTTTATCTTCAGTTCCAGTTTTTTTGAGGACATCATGCAGATGCTGCTGTGTGTTACCTTTTTCACAGAAAGGGAATTAATATCATAACTCAGCAATATATTAATTTACATAAATTACATAAATTCCATATAATACTGGCAGTCAGGAATATATTTTTCCTCCAGCTGATGACTTGTGAGATACTTTTGAAAGTTTTACTGTAATCCACAGGGGTTCTGATTCCTGAGGAGAGACAGCATATTTTCAGTGATGGCTTGCAAGGTTACTGTCCTCAGCATGGTGGGCTGATCTGCTCATAAACCACCTACCATCAGTTTACAAAACAGTGTTTCAGAGTGTAGGTCTGATCCTTATCTGGTGTAAATTAATTCTTTTGAAATCTATAGCCCTACATCTGTTTATACCAGATGAGAAACTAGACAAATACTCACGCGTACCACCAGTCCAACAACTGAAAAAGCAAACCTTTTTGTTTCTGTTAAAAAAGCAGTCAAGACAGCCACCACCAGAAATGCAGAAAATATGAAGTTAAACCTGAATCGGAGGGGAGCGGGGTGGGAACTCAACCTTTTGAACATGAGGAAGGCAAAAAAACTCTAGTTTGTCCTGACTGATACAAGATTATAATCTTTGCATCTGGCACACTGTAAACAGTCATTATGGATACTGATTTTATGATACATTTCACATGGGTGTGACTCAGCCAGCAAGTATGAGGATTTCTCTCTGTGTTGACCTTTCTAATATTTACATGAAAAAATGGGAGGTTATGATGTGGGACACATGTTGAGAAATGCTTCTCTGTGTCCCATGCTTAGATAATTGGTCATTGCATCTCCTTTTGCTCCCAAACATCTGCTCTCACTACAGCTGTCCAGGATGTATCTCCTGTTCTCGGCATTGCCAGGGTGACATCTTTGCACATATAAACACAGTGAAACTGAGAAGAGCAGGCATCTGGGTCCAACTTAGCCAAAAATGAATTTGTCCTCTTCCTTCTCGAAGTAAATCTATGCAAGTTATCGTGATGGTCACTTATTTTCTCTTCCCAAACTCTGTACATAGCGAAATAAAAACAAAAACACCCTTTCTGTCTGTAGTCAATGTCTCTGTGTAATGTTTTTATTTGCATACAGCTGACCTGACTCACTTCACTTTTGCTGTGAAAATTTTCCTTTTCCGAGTCTCATCAGTAATCTTTTTATGTTTTAAGGCTTTTTTTGTTAAGCTTTGCTTAATAGTTGTATTGAGAGGTTGCCCAGAGAGGCTGTGGAATCTCATTCTTGGAGATAACATAGACCTGGACTGGAGGTGGCCCGGAGCAGCCTGCTCGAATGGGTCCTGCTCTCAGCAGGTCCAGAGAGGCTGGACCACAGATCTCCTGGGATCCCCTCCAACCTGAATTATTCTGTGACTCTCTGCTAGTTGTTTGAGCTCTTATTAAACTTGGTGTAGTCCTAATCTTTACCTTGGTCCTCAGATATTTAAGTCAATACTAGAATCTCACTGCCACAGGCACTATTCAGCACTGCTAACCCATGGCAATAAAAAAATTGCCATAATTGACAGATTTTAAAATGCTGCATTTTTTTTAGTGGCTTCCTTTTCAGACCTGAGAAGTCAAAGGAATTAAGATCTCTTTGAAAACATAACCAAACCTCCACTGCATTTGCAGGATCTGAGATGCTCTAGTTTTAACCACCCCCTGAAAGCCACCTGCCCAATAATGAGACTTGCAGTGAATTTCCAATTGGGAGTTGATGCTTTATATAAACTCCTAAAATTTGCTGGTTGCGTGAAATCTGTGGCTTGTCTTCCATAGGATGTTAGACTGCATTGTTACACAGGTCTCTTTTTGCCTTCATATTTGTAGATATGCTACTTTTTAAACTGCTAACAGCTTTTCAAATTTGCTAGCAGTAATACGAACTGATTTCATTCACTAGAAAAATTTAGCAAAGTATTTCTTTTTTTTTTCCTCAAAACTAGCAAAAATGGGCATCTATGTTGTTAGTAATCTATTAAGTTATTATCTAGTTATAGTCCAATCGAAGACAGCTAAATGTTCCCAGGCTTAATTTATCAGTCTTGAGAAGGTTATTTTTTGATAAAAGAAAGAGGGAGGAGGGGGTAATTTTTAAAGGAGAATTGAAATTACACAGTTGAATTTATAACAATTCCTGCACAATAGCTGTAACTGAGTATCTGACAAAACAAACAAGTGTGCTCTACATAAATAAAGGGGGAACTGAAAAAATGACACAATAACAAATGCACCGCAATGAGTGAAAGAAATACACTTGTCAAAAGCAAGTAAAGCACGTAGTACTGCAGAGTTCCATTTCTCTGAGGGGAGCACGCTGTACACCTGCCCAAACAAAATATGTGCCACATCCAGCACATACATTGGCAGAAGAATCAGTTGTTCCCTAACATATCTGTTCCTGGTAGTCAGTGGTTATTTTTAGTATAAAGGAAGAAAGTCTTGCTTTGCGATTAGCTGAGAACAGAGACTTCATGACTGTCAAAGGTTCACCTGTTTGTGGGCCCTCAGTGCTTACCAGGCTGATGTAAGGGACCGCTCCAGCGTTGGAAACTGTCCTGTCGGGGTCTCAGGAGGAGTTCAACCCCAGTCCTTTTGTTCACCAGTTTATTCTGAAAAATATTTGAGCTAAATGAGGTAACAACCACCCTTCTGGTGGAGGGTCAGTGAGAGGAGAGGTCATGCACCTTGGCAGCAGGCTGCACAACCGGTTCTAGAGAGCAGCTCCAAAGTTAGGGACAGGACTCCTTAGCCCTGCTTCTGGCTGCAGGAGGGAGAGCATACAGTGGTCAATATATTTGTGTTCAGGGAAATGTGTGGTTTTGTCTCCTGTGGATGCTTTTGAAAATTTCTACCTCTGGGTTGTTTATTTGCTTGGTATTTTTATTGTAGTATTCAACTTCACTCAATGGGAATCCATGCTCCTTTGATAGCTACTGACATTTTCATCTCTTCCCTATGCTTTGTCTTTTTTTTTTCCTGCTGCATTCTCTTGTCTTTGAGTGTCTCCTTTTTCCCATTCCCTTCCTAGTTCTGTGCTAAGAACTGCCCTGCCTCTCACTTTCCTATTTTGTCCCATACATAATCAGGAATGAAAAAAATGTCATTATTGACTACTGAGAGACAAGACATAATGCTCCAGCTAGATTATTAAGGAAGGAAAATGTCCTCATCTCTAAAGATTTGGAAAGAAAAAAGGTAGACCAATGTAGCGCATAAGGTTAGGTGGGTAGAATCCAAAGCTTAATTTATGGTAAATGTCAGACCCGACACAGAAATGTATCAAGTATTTGAAATTTGAACCACCATCTGGATATTTGATAAATTTAAATTACAATAGATTATTAAGGGACAAAAAGTAGTTGAGGACAAACTCTAGGTGTTTACTTCATGTGTGCAGTGTACCTCAGGTATCTGTGTATAGACACTAATTATCAGCTTTTCTTTATCACTGGCTTTCTGGTCATGCTCCTGTTTTTCTCAATATGTGATATTTTACAACCATTTTCCCCCTCCAGGGTTGCTGATGGCAATAACTCAGCCTTTTTCCCATGGTCTGAAATTGGAGTTTGGCTGCGACAACTCTGTATGCATGCAGTTACTGTTCCGAATCTCACCTATGATTTCATTTTGTTTCTCTTTCCAATCAGAAAATGAAGAGTTTGGCCCAAAGACGCCAGTCTGCACCATCTTTAATCTTTGTCAAAGCACTTAACAGATCTCGATCGGTCTCAAGGTGAGTCAGTGAGTTTTGCTGGCTGTACTGTTTTGCAGTTTCTCAGCCCAAAACTTGAAATGTTTTTGAGCTATTGTCCACACCAGGTTGTCAACCACAATTCAGGCTGCTCGGTAGCTGCACAACGATAAAGCCTGTGGAAAGATGTGATAGACCCAGCCCAGATGCCGGCTGATGTCCTAGAGGGGGTTTCCCCAGTGTTGCCACACTAAGCTGTTTATACCCAACTGGGCAAGCAGAGCTGCTCCCCAATTTCCAGCCAGGCATGCAACATTTGGGCTGCTCAGTTCTAATTAATTTGTGGCTGGCTATGACTGCCTGCTGGGGAGACGGCATGGGTAGAAGAAGATGAATGTTCCCTACTTTCTGCCTTGTACACTTATGTAGTGCCAGGCATAACTCAGGAGTGGTTATTGTGGGATTGTACAATTGAATTTGAGCTAAGCTTCTGTCATGGACTGCTGCATGGTACAGGCTCTCCGGGGCTTTGGAAGCACCTGCTGGCTTAGGACAATGCTATGGGCCAGGATCTGGTGGTCACAGCCTTCTGTCCAGCATTAGCAGCTTGCAAGGCTGTGTAGGTGGGTGTGTGCGGGTGTGAAGCATTCAGCATTTTTTGTCTTCATCTTCTGCCAGGATCAGCCATTCCTCCCCCCTCCCTACCCCAACGTAAAGCTACCACAGAAATGGGAGTTTCTATGGAGGTAGTCCACTGTCCAGCCCCAGCTCTGACCTGCCATTTGAACTGCTCTGCATATATAACTTTTGTCTTTCTGCACTACAGTTCATTAGACTTTAAACTTACAAAACATAAGTGTTTATCAAGAAGGGAACCATCTGGTAGGCTGTTAATACTTCCAGCTGTGTAGAGCTCTTTATGAAGAAATGTTACTGAGGGAAATTAAAGTATGGCTTTGTAAGGAATATTTTTTCCTACTCTGTGGTGTGTTAAGTAATCAGTATGTGAGCTTTGGAAAGTTTTTTGTGTTTGATCTAACTAATACCTGGTTTCATATTTGTCATCATGGAGAATTCCACAGTATTTCAGAAACCTGTGAAAGTATTCTGTGAAAACATCAGAGTTGCAAAATAGGACAGGAAACTGAGTTGAAACTACTTGCAGGTCTTTTTGCTGGCTATGACATAAGAGAGGAAACTTTGAAATGAATTCCTAAAGGCGTTTGCACCTTTTTGTGTAGTCTAGTGGCCTGAGCCGAGGACTGAGAGCCAGCAACATGTGTTCTGGTTCTGTCTGTAAAATTTCTTCTGTGGCCTCTCTCTGACTTTGTTTCCAGGTCTTTAAAATAAGATGAATGGGTATTTTGTAATCCCTTCATAAGGATACTGAAATTGTTTAGATTGTCTGTACTACCAAATTTATTCTTCACTTACTATTATTTCTTCATTGTATTTGGAGCTATGTTCATAATTGTGATACCACCTTTTGGGCATAGATGACACGTTCATAACTGAGGTTGTGAAATTAGAGACGGACTATTAGTATGGGGAGTAGCAATAACTGGAGAGTACAGGGGACGAGATGGGATCTCTCAGCTCTTGGACTTTAGGGTTTCCTGCAGTTTATACACTTACGTCTCCATAATGTCTCCCCTTCAAGCTGTCTTAAGACTTGCTCCTTGATATTAAGAGAATGAACTATATTCGATGCTTGTATTTCAATCTTCTGTCATTTGCCTGCTGGGGTTCAGACATGAACATTTTTCTTCAGTTCCACTTTTATTTTTTGGTTTGTTTTATTGCCTGCTCCGTAAGTATCAGAAATTGGACATAGATGGAGAGACACTGAGTGGGATAATACTCAGCATGTACATTTTCACCTAAGAATTTTACACTGTCTTACGTGTAAATATATCTTGCCTGTATAGCCCGGATCAGAATTATTTCCAGATCTGGTGTGTGGAAGGATTTTTTTGTAAGGCCAGTTGGCAGAAACTTTGTGGTGGAGAGGACTGAAGAGGGGAAAATGTTGCTTTGTTCTGCGGTAAGGGCAAAGCTTTACCTAGCTGACGGACCCTGATGCTTTCACAACTGATGGATGCTGCTTCAGTCATGTCTGTCCTCTGCCTGTGGCATGCAACAATTTAGCTGCTCCTGTTGTTTTGAACTGAAGTCTGTGGCTGTAGTGAGAGGTATTGGGTGAAGTCTGAGGACCCTGGAGCCAGAGCAGGTGATTTTGTAGTTTCAGAGTCTATCAGTTAGAGGGTAACACTTTGAATGGTGTTTATTATTGTTCACAGGACCAGTAATTCTCACCTGTGCCTGACTTCCTTGTTTGGCTGTGCAAAACACATTCCTCTTCATCACCAAAATGATGGATGGGTTTGAACTTTCCGCTCAGTTTGTTGTGTAAATGCTTAACTCTTGTGAAGTGCTTTCTCTTAAGGCGAGCTGAAGAGCAACAAAAAGACTTCTCATGTTTTCTAATCTCCTCCAAATGTTTTATCTCAGACCTCTCTCAGCTCTTAGTTCCCCTTCTTGTAGACAGCCTGCAAAATCCATTATTCTCCTCTGGCAGTGAACCTTAATACTGGGACTCCGTAACACTTACTTGTTAATGGTTGATTAATGACTCGTAGATAATAAAGCTCCTATCTGAAGTTAGCAAACATCTGTGAGGGATTTATATGAATCCTCTCACCTCAGCAGCTGGCTCACCTCAATATTTGTTGAAATTAATGAACAAGTGCAAAGTTTAAAAGGGCAGGAAATACTTAGAAGCACAAGTCAGTTTGTATTTTTATACCACTTTATATGTCAGGTGTCCTTGGTTTATATAGAGGACACTTTCATAAAATGTGGTGGCACCCTCTTTGGACAGACTTACTTTGGGGCATTTTAAAGTTTATTGATGGTATTTATTCAAAGAAACCATTGTGACATCTGGAGATGGTTATTTAGCATTCAGAAGATTAAGGTTTTTTAATGGTAGTGTTGTAGCTGTGATGGCATGAGGATGTGAGGTGAGATGATCTAGCTGGAAAAAGCAGACGCTTGTTTATGCCATTGTTCTCTTTTTCAGTCCTGAAAGAGAAGCAAATCTGAAAGTCTTGTCTGTTTAAAAGCTTGTCTTCTTTTTCTCCAGCTATATCATTTGGTTTAACGAAAGTTAAGCCTTCCTTACAAATCTTGCCTTGCCATGTCAGTCATATAAAAGGACTTACAAGATATTTGGCCTACAGAAGAATTCTGGGATGGCTGTATGGCACGGTGGTACACAGATGGGCAACCACGCTGTAGTCCCTGCCTCAGTAGACTGTAACTGCCGGCAGCAGAGGAACATAATAAACAGTACAGATATTATAGTGGAATTTGGGCCCTTACTTCCAAGAGATGAAAATATGCAGATTATTCATTGCCTCCTTTTTTGCTTCTGTTACTTTTTTCTATACAGTTCCTCTTTCCTTGCAAAATAGTGATGAATAGGCATGTAAGGGCTGTTTTGCATCATCAGATGTCCTCCTTGGAAGCACTTTGAGCAACATTTTTCTAGAAATACATTGGAAAAGTAAGCTTTTGATATTATTCTTGGCTGATACTCAGGTGCAGGAAAAATAAGTTTGATTGTTAACTCCGTTAATGTGTATGAAATCAGCAAAGGATTCAGGTTAGTTATATTTGGCCCTGGACCTGTTCCGCAGTTGTAATTTTCCTCTTACTTTTTCTTGGTGTCCTTTAATGAAAAACTGCACAACTTACTTAATGATATGCTTCAGTGCAACACAAATTATGGGCTTGAAACAGAAATGTCTGAGGCCTGCATTTAAGCATCAGTTCTTATAATCTCAAAATAATTGATACAGAATCATAAAGACTTGCTTCAAGCCAAATTTTCAGACTTTGCTCTGCTGTCCCTCAAACAATTTCAAAAAAATGACAAAGCCCAAGCTACAAAGTTTCTGCTCTGGGTTGGCGGACTTCTGCTCGCATCTTGGATACTTCACAGGGACAGCCAAATTCTGTGTTGCAGTTGCTGGCAGCTTCCCCTTTCCTAATGCATGCCTCACCAGATCTTTGCAAGTGATATTTTTACATGCTGAAACTTCTTAATATAATTTCACGATTTCTGAGTCTGCATGACCATTTATAGATATGTGTCTCTACACAGTAAAGGTGTTAAAATATTGGTAATGAAACTACTCTTTATTACAGTGTGAAGCATGTTTGCGTGAAGCATGTTTATGATGTTATTTTGGTGTAAGCCAGAAGCAGGGTTGGTTTTTTTTTTTAAATTAAGCATAATTTTTAAAAGTTTTTATGAACAAATCTGTAAAGAACCTGACAAGGAAGTATCTAAAAAGTCACCCCCACCTGATTTTACTATTTGGATTTTATGGTCAAAGAATTTAAAGGTAAAAACTGAGGATTTCACAAGTTTCCAAGGTGTTTTTTCCCCTTCTGTACATGGAAGCAGTATTGTGCCATTCACGGAGAGGCTGCTCTTCCTTCTCCCAATGCACAGTAAGTGATTCTGGCATGTAATCTTCCAGGGGTCCCATGCCAAATGCTAAATATCCCAGATAACGAAGATCATATGTGTAATCTAGTAATACATTCCACTTGGCGCTAGTCAAATACAGAGTGTTCCCAAAGTCTTGGACATTGTGTTTTCAGGGTTTTAGTCAGAAGATATGTGGATGATCCAAGCTTTGTGACTGGATGAAGACAAAAATAGAGACTTTTAATAAATGTAAATTGCCAGAAGGCCTTAACTGTCTCTTTTTCACAGCGAAGATGAGTATTTGGTGTTTCAGGCAAATCTGATTGCAGAGAGGAAGGGAATAAAAGTTCATTGCGAGTAACTAACTTGTTAAGTAGGTATTTCGGTTGTAATCATTTTGCTCATTCCTCACTTGTTTCCATGGTAGCGAATAATTTCGCCTAGCAAAATAATCTCCACGAGGCGCATTTGGTTGGTGAGGCTCAGCACCTCAGTATGGCATGGTGGCATCGAGCGGGAGTGCCTGCCACCCCGTTGTGCCCCACAGCCATTTTATTTACTGGCTGTTGCAGGACGAGGCCTTTGCAGGCAGGTACGCCCCGAGCAGCCGCTGTCCCCTCGGCTGTCGTGGCAGAGGCAGGTGTTGCTCTCACGCGGCCCCCTGGGCACCATGACAGCACTTGTTGGGGTGCGGAGCGGGGATGGCACCCACCCGGCTGAGGCCACCCTGCTGCCGAGGTGCCTCTCCCTGTCAGTCACCACAGCAAAACCTGTCAGGTGGAGGAGCAGGAGCTTTGGCCATGGCCACTGTGGCCACCATGGCCTGGCCCATCGATAGTGCCATTGCTGGCAGCACATGGGGCATGGCCTTAGGGCCACCCTGCTGCAGGGCACAGCCTTGGGATGGTGTGAGACAAATGGCGCTTGGCAGCTAAACCTGAGGAGCTTTGCGAGACAAGGCTGCCAATATTGCATGTGTGCACGTTTCCACATGTACCTGTGCGTGTCACACGTATGATCGGTGTGGGGTTTTGCCTCCGAAGGTGTTACGCACCACCAGTGGTGATGGGAGAGATGGGCTCAAAAACAGGACAGGAGGTAGCATGGCCAGATACTGTCCCAGCCTCCTTCCATTTCAAATGTAGGTGTCACAGTTTGGGGGGGAGGGTGTCCCTTGAAGGCTGCAAAATGGAGGTGAGGGGAGGGGATTATGGGGTAACAAGTCGACACTGGTGAGGCCGCACCTCGAATATTGTGTCCAGTTTTGGGCCCCTCACTACAAGAAAGACTTTGAGCTGCTGGACGGTGTCCAAAGAAGAGCAACAAAGCTGGTGGAGGGTCTGCAGCACAAGTCTTATGAGGAGCGGCTGAGGGAACTGGGGTTGTTTAGCCTGGAGAAGAGGAGGCTGAGGGGAGACCTCATTGCTCTCTACAACTACCTGAACGGAGGTTGTAGCGAGGTGGGGGTTGGTCTCTTCTCCCAAGTAGCAAGTGACAGGACGAGAGGAAACAGCCTCAAGTTGCACCAGGGGAGGTTTAGATTGGATATCAGGAAAAATTTCTTCACTAAAAGGGTTGTCAGGGATTGGAAGAGGCTGCCCAAGGAAGTGGTTGAGTCACCATCCCTGGAGGTATTTAAAAGACCTTTGGATGTGGCGCTTAGGGACATGGTTTAGTGGTGGACTTGGCAGTGTTAGGTTTACAGTTGGACTCGATGATCTTAAAGGTCTTTTCCAACCTATACGATTCTGTGTAATTCTGTGTAATTCTGTGAAACTGGCGCCATGGGCAGTAGGGGAAGATTTACAGTGTTTGAGGCAGAAATGGCTGTCAGGCAAGCCAAGGCCCTGCCTGGAGGTTGCTCCCTGGTGTGGCACTCACCTGCTGCCCCATGGCTTGTGAGAGGCCGACTCGGGTGGCGGGAGGCTGGGTAGCTAACGCTAGGCATGCACGTGCACAACTGAAACAACATCTCTAAAGCCCCGCCATGCCCTCGGCCACCCAAATGGCATGGTCACAAGGGATGAGGGCTTTTAAACACCTTCATTCACCCTTAGGAAGAGGCGTGCCGTGGAAGGGAGCCCTTGCAAGGCAGTCTTTCTGAAGCCGCAGGGCTCATGGTTTTTTGGGAAGCACGAGGGCTGTCACTATTGTCAGAGTGGTTCCCTCAGGTGAAAATCAAAGTGGCAGCACCCCAGGGGCAGCCCTGTGTCCTGCACTCCTCATCTTAGAGTCCTTTGTTCGAGAGACTCCAATATACTCAAGAATACAGAAGAGCCATTTTATGAAAGAAAGGAAGAAAAAGGGCAAAATCCCACAAAATAGAGTTTCCCAATGTGAGGGATTAAGTACAGGCACTGCTCATTTTATCTTGACTTGTGATATTTCATAGCTTTTTCCATAAAGCTCCAGCTCCAGGAGCCATGTGGTTATAAACATCATAGTTTCATTAGAAATCAAGTTTCTAGTCATTAAGATGGAGGGAAAATCCTGTTCCTAAAGACTCAGTCAACAAAGCAAATGAAAAGTTCTTTGCTTCTGGGTTTAACATTTAGATTTAATTCAGCCTCAAAACTTCTGATCAGTATTTTTTCTGAGATTTTCCATTTCATCAAAAGTTTTGATATTTTAACATTTGATGCTTAATCTGAATGGGCAGAAATCTCTGTATGAGAACTTCCCCAGATTTCTTCCCTCAGTATGTCATGTTTCCCTATGTAAGGTAAGGATACATGAATTTGTAGAGAAATAGTGATTTTTTAAAAAAAAACCCATTATTTTGTATCAAATTGCTCTTCCTTTTTAGTGGAATTGCACATAATTAAAATAACTTGTGACGATATTTTACAAGTTGTCATTTTTATAGTATTTCTAATTCATGCTTGATTTAAGCTAATTATGACACTGGAGTATTGTTTCCTTAAACCATGTGCTTGAACGCAAAAGTTATTTTTATATAGTAATAGCTGGGGATAAAATTTTACTAACTGTTAACAAGGAACAAAGTGAACTTTCTGAGGCCTCAGATGGCCTTTCAACTCAGAGATTGGCATTCCTGTCCCCCTGCTGCGTTTTTTCTGTTTTGTTTTGTGTGTGAGCATGTGTGTGTATGTGTGCATATGTTTGGTTTTGATAAAACCCATCAGTTCTTCATTTATGATGTACAAACTGGCTTATAGCGATGTTTGTACATCTGGAGATCGAAATGAGCTGCGGCTCTCAGAGATATGCTGCCTTTTTTATTAAAAGAAAAGGACTAAAGGTAAAAAGAAGGAAGGCTTGGAAGCAGGGTTTTGGAGGGATTGGAGTTTAAATGAGGGATTAATTTTACAATAAGTGGCTAATAGTTTAACCCCAGCGCTTTAAGCCGATTCCCCTTTGGCTAGAGTTGTGACAGTTTTAAGACAAGACAGCAAGGGGCACTGCTCATTGGGATGAGTGCAGGGCTCTGATTGTCCAGATGTCTCACTGTCCGCATGTGCTTTTGGCTGCGGCCCATTTTGGGGGCTTTTTGGATTAGGCATTGAGGTCTGGCAAAATGCAGCTGTTGTCCAGCCATTGTGTATCCCTGATTTTAGACAATAAAACCTCTGCCAAATGACAGTCTGGCCAAGCAGTTTGGGCAGCGGCATACCTGAGGAGATCACAGACCAACTCGCTCAGACTGCTTTGTGATCGTTTATCTTGTGTAAACAAGCAGAAAGTCTCTAATGATGTGCAGGCTGATGTGCAGCCTCTGGTGCTCTCACCTCTGACAAGGGCCAGCATTAAATACGCATTGAACGCTCCTCCTGGCTGATATGGCATCGCTGGTTCTGTTCCAGTTCCTTCCTCATGGTGCACAAAAATGCTGGTGAGGAGTTTTTAATCACACCATGGGATTAACAGTCTGTCTTTAGATTTCTTCTGTGCCCATGTCTTAAGTGTTTGAGTACCAGGGGCTAGATCCAATAAAGGGTAATAAGCCTCAAGGGCAAGGCATGGGAATAATTTAGATACCTAAATCTAAAATCGTGACTTAAAAAACATCATCTCAGTGGCTGTTTGACCTCCCAAGTGCCTCTGTTCTTTAGGCGCTCTCCTACTGACCAAAGACCTCCCCCAACACCTGGACTTGTGCTTTTGCACATCCCAGTATGGCATGACTGTTGGCAGCATGAACAGGTCTGTGTCAAAGAACTAAACACTGCTTTGTGTGAGGCTCCTGAGAAGCTCCATCCACTAGTCCACAGACCCTATTTAACCTGCCCAGGCAAGAGCAAGGTCCTCACAAAAGCAGTTGCAAATGTTGCTGTCTTTTAAACCTCTGGCAGAGTCCACTTTTCTGGAGTGTTTTTAAATAATTGTTTAGGGCAGTGGTTTCTGAACATGCAATATCAGGGCTGAAGTGGGAAGGAGTCTGGCTCATTGGGTATTTTGGCAGGGAGAGACCATGGGGTCTATGTTGCAATCAAGGTTTGTGCCATCTAGCAAGCTTGGTGTAAGCTATGCTAGATGTTTCTAGCCTGCTTCTTAGGCAGGTCCTGACAGACCACCACTGCTTTTTGTGAAACTGCTGGCCTCAAAGTTGGTGTGCTTTCGATGGATCTCTCAGGTTCAGCTCTCTGCCTCCTTAGGCAATTCATCTTCTGCTTCCCGGAAGAGTGATGTAACTACTAAAGCAGAGTGAGTGGAGACTTTCCTTCTCCATCCCGCAGTTGAAGCTGGGCCACTGTGCAGAAGGACATGCAATGTTCCTGGGACCGAAAATCTTATGTTCACAGGAGCAAGCTTGGCTCTGTAGAAGAATGGTAAAAGCACTTACCTGGGAGGGGAAGGGCCTGCGTCTGTTCCCAGGATTATTTTTGCGTCTCACCCACTGACACATCCATGTTCAGCCTGTCCTGTCCCCTAGCTGAAAGTGGTTGTAGGTAGAGATGAGTGTGCTGGTTTGGATCCTTGTGCGCTCTGTAGGGAGCCTGTGCACTGAACAGACTGCATTCAATGGGATTAAGTATCTCAGTACATCTAGGTGCATTCTAGGTCTTCATGGCAGGATTATTCAGAAAATGCAGAAAAGAATGGTAAAGACTTTCACCTGAATGAATAAACAGAGCTGAGGTGTTTTCATCCACCTTCCTTCCCTCTCTTCCCTCTGCATTTTGTTCTGGTAGTAAAACCATATCCAATATTTTGCAAGGCATCTCATTTTATTAGAGCTCCTCTGGAAACACATTCAGTTGCTGAATTCCTCCGACTAAGCAACCTCACACTCATTCCCCTCAGTTTTGCTGCCCAAGAGCAGGACAGGTTTCCTGGTGGGTGGTGTGTCAAGTGTGACATGCATTCCTACAAGGAGGTCACTAATCGGACACAGGCAAGCTCTGCTGCTGTACCAAAGGCTCAAATAAACGTGGGGAAAAAAGTCATCATGGGAAAGGCTCTTGTGTTTCCCCCTTCTCCAGGGTGCCGTTTTTTGCAGGTAACTGGCCTGTGCCCACTTCTCCCTTAGGTAAAGTAATTACCATCAGGTGCATGGATGTGGGGAATCCTCTAAAAGCTTTTTTCTCCAGCTCAGGTCAATGGTGGAACAGAAATCTCTGACTAACCTGCCTGAGTAGCTACGCAAAAAACTCATTGAATATGTAGACACTTAGTTATAAGAAAGCAAACTGGTGCATGTGGCTGCAACTAATTTGTCTGCTGGCCGTTCTAAAGGAATCTGGGTCATTACACTTGCAATAGCTGGCAGCAGCAGGCATATCAAGTAATCTCTTAACTATAATAGGATAATTCCTGTGCTGTAGCACTAGTATCAAAATATGGTTTAAAGCCCTTGAGGTAAACCAAAGCCAGATTTGTTCCTGTTACAGCTGGGACAGGTGCAGTGAAATGACAATCCCGTCTTCCATGTGGCACCCTGTCCCTCGTAGGGAAGTGGTCCTTAAAAATTTAAGCCAATACAAAGGCTGGGCAGATCCTCCCTTCACGTCTGTGGTGGAGCTTTGTGGAGTTCACCCCACAGTGTCCCACAGTTGTGGGGATACAGGCAAGGCCAGGCAGCAGCGGCTTCAATGAGAGCTGCAGCTTGTGGGAGGATAAAGGCTGGTGAAGGGGCTTATCTTTTAAAGGCAGTACTTGCAGCTATTTATAGGTCACTTTGTATGTGATTACTTTGTTTATAAGCAGCAAGTTTTCTCCTGAAAAAGGGCAATCAGGCAACAGCAGCTGGTGGGTTCCAGGTTTGCTTTACCTGGCCACATATTTGAAGTCTTGCACTGTTTTGAATGCCTTTGTTTTTCTTAAAACTCGTTGTTGCCTAACTGCAGACTCCACCCAGGTGGCACGAGCCGAGGAGGGGAAGAGCCTAGCTGAATTATTTCTTGAAGAATGGGAAAATCAGAGGCTAAAGGAGAATGACTGTTGAGACTTTGAGAGACCGTGAGCAGCCCGCCTGGTATTACCTGATAATTGAGTGAGGTGACTGACAGGCAATAAACCTAGGCAGTCACCTAGAAAATGCTGTTTCCCTGTTAAAAGGGCATGGTTGCACAAGTGCTTTATTCTTGTCCATCTACAGCCTGCGTAACATGTAGCTGCAGACGGTAGGGTAGGCAGATACACACAGACTCACTAACAGCCATACATGATGATCCAGAAGGGATATATCTAAAGATGCCCACACCAATCTTTTCACCTCATGTGCACCTCAGCTTGAAATTACCTGTTTCTGCAGAGGTCTGCAGCATGTCTTGGCTATTTTTGGTATCCCAGAATTCCTGGATATTACATGACCCACGCTGAACTCTTGTAATACGGTTTGCAAGAAGATATTTGAAATGCCCTCTTGAAAGAAAGGTTAGTTTCATCCATGAGGTAACTCAAAATCAACGGAGTTGAGCTAGACTTTTAAATGTCCCAATTGTGATTAAGTGGGATGAAATGTCCCAGTTGTGATTGTTGCTTCCCCAAAAAATTAAGGTAGGACAGAAACCTTATCCCTTCAGGCTACTAAAATAATACTGGATCCTCCTAGGGGGACGTGTGAAACTGAGATCCCAGAGTGCTCCCCTCTATGCCTCCTTGGAATGGGTAGGAAAGAGCCACAGTGGAAGTGGCAAAGGTGGCCTGTGCCTCCAGACTTCTTGCAGGCCATGAGAAGCTCCAAAAAGCCCAGATAACCATGGTGCAGAACTGCAGTGCTGGGGTGTTAAGTTCTGGCCTTTTCTTTGCCCTCTGTTCATCCTATTTTTTTTCCTTTTTTAAAAAAATTTTTTCCCCCCCCAAAGGTCGCTTTTTTCCTGACTTTTTTTTCATCTGAACAATGAAATCTTTGTCTGGATAGACAACACCTAGAATGCCATTTCCCTGGTGCAACTGGAATGGGAGAATAACTCAAGGTGGTGGTGCTATGTCACTCAGTAAAAATGAGTGGGAACTGCAGTAGGGAACAGAGGATCAATTCTTCCAAAGGCCAAAAAAGGTTTTATTGACTTCTACATGTGAATATGTCCTCCCCCAAACTTCTCCTCTGCTCCGGGAGACTTGGACCAAAACCCCTTGGACTTGTTGATTGCTAGCAGAGCTGTATAGGAGGACTGGAGGACACCCACACTGCAAGAGCTCTTCAATAGGATTTAAATAACTTGCACTAAATTCTTTTCTGGTGGAAATAGGCAAAATATGACCGAAACGTGTGGTGCTAATTTATATCAATAGAGAATTTTGCCCTTGTGCTAAATTTTCAGAGTAAACACCTTACAGCTGTTTGTTAAAATAAAACAAAAAACCTTGGAAGTAAACCAAACCACAAGCGTGTTTCCTGTCTCCAGCCACCACACTGTAGTACATATTTGCTCTACAGAGAATATTGTCCTTTTGGCTATGTAGAAGTTACTTAAGTGCAGCTTGTTTTCAGTTAAGCTGCCAAGCTTCCATCCTGAAATGTGTGAGGATTTTTTTTAATGATGCATTTTTCCCTACAGCTATGTGATATTTTACTGCAAGTCTTAATCGTTTACTGATTTTTGGAAGACTACAGAAAAATAATAGTTACGTGCCTTGACACCTTGAACATTTAGTGTAAACCATGTTATTAATCATAATAATTTTTATTACTTTTAATAAGATTTTGGCATCATGCAAAGATGATTTCAGATACTTACAAAACAACTTTTGGAATACTAGAATAATTTAAGTTGGAATATTTTCTTAATATATTTTGAATTAAAATGTATACTGAGTTTTAGGAGCAGAGGAGTGGTACATGATTTCCTAAGCATAAGTGGTAGCCCTGATTTCTGCCCTAAAATGAAAATTTATCTATTTATTTGAGCAAAACTTGCTCCCAATCTCTATTAATATTCATCTTCCTTCTGTTGTCCAGGCTTGTGCTTCCCCTGCCTGTGCTGGAGAGGGGGTTGCAGTGCATTTTGATCCAAAGGCTCTGTGACCCAGTTGGGACTCACTGCTTTATCTTGGGTGCAGTGTTTTCTGCTGCAGCTTGCTGAGGTCCAGCTGCTTGCATGGGTAGAGTGAGGATAGCCCTGTGCTAGAGGCTGTGAACTGGGGCTGATGCGTGCCTGTGGCGGAGGGCTTTCTGTGAGATCCACAGGCACAGTCCATGAGGGAAAACACAGGGGTGAGAGGTGATTGCCTCAGATTTGTTCAAATACATTATTCGTGAAAAAGAAGTTGCAACCAGTAAAGCACAATTATCAAGTAGGAGCAAGCATTTTAATACTTAGAAAATAACTAATGCTCTTTGAAAAACCAAGCACATCTCACTTCTTTCATTGTACAAAAGCTACTGTACATGATGATGATGGCCTAGGAGACTTTAACGGAGTGCTGCAGAAAATAGACTTGCTATTTCTGGAATGCTGCACTGTTTTTACAAAGTGGTACTTCAACTGCATAAGATTTACCATAGATAACAGCAAGCAAACATGCCCAGAATCCTCAGAAAGAAGCTCCCTTAGCATAGCAGGGATCAAGTTGACAGCAGATTTTCAGAAATGGGTTGGCAGCCCATGTGGTTAAGGAAGTTTTATGCTTGTCTGTCCAAGTCCCTTCTATAAATACTCAGTGTAAAATTACAACAGCATACTAACTTTGTGTTGGCCCATATCTTACCTAGCACCTTCCTGGAAAATGCTCCTACCCTCCAGGCCGATACTTTTTGTGCTTACTTTCACCCTCCAGGTATAATTATTATTTATTAAAGTGCTGCATAAATTTAGATGAAAAGCATATTCCGAATCATGAGGAGTCAAAGTGGGAAGAAGCACCAAAGATCCTGAGCACGTGGGTGACTCCCTGAAGGCACTGGTCATGGCTGGAAGGCAGTGACAGTAGTGAGTGGTTACCACCTTTAAAAATGCAGAGGATTTTTTTTAATATAATCTGCCTGTCTGAATAGAGCTCTGAGCTGCAGATGGCTCCGTGTGGGTGAGCCTTGTCTGCGTGGAGTCTCGTTCATGCCAAGAGGAGCTGTGAGTGCTCAGCCCTGAAGCCAGCAGGTCTTTGTGTGGCCATGCCAAACAGGTAGTGTGGATGGGGCAGGCTGGGCCAAGCAGCTCTTTTCAAACCATGCACTTTAATGAGCTGGCAGTATGATAGAGGCTAAATTAATCAGGAGCATAAGCAGGACCACCTCCATTGTCTTGCGTTCAGTCCCAAGCATGGGCATTTGTTTTCAATGTACAAAAAAAGTTCATCTTTCACTTCGTTTTTCACTCTTCTTTCACACAGAACGTGATGATCTGTTATTGTGATATTGTCAGGTTGGCCAGGACACGGTACAAGTCATGTCCAAACTATCATTTATGATGAAATTAGATGTGTGTTGAAGTCCTGAAATGTTCATATTGCACTTGAGTTCACTACAAGCAACCCTGTGATGCAGATCAGCACTCACTGCTGTATTACAGGTTTGGGGTTTTTTTTTCCATCTTATCTCAGGGGAGACGGGGCTTGCACACCAAATTGGAGCTCTTTTCTTTTGGTTGCTTAAAGAATTGTTCTCAATACCTTATTAAGTTAATTATCTTGAATGCAAAATAACCCTCTAGCCACACAATATGGGTAATAGGTCTTATGTGCTAAAGGTTTTCCAGCAGTAAACCTTCTTGGCTTCCAAGCTCCAGTTAGCAGGGCCTGCCTCATTAGCAAAAATAGGAAGCAAGCATCTATTAAGCTGCTATTGAAGTTCCTTCTCACAGGAAGTTTTAGGAGCTATAAGTCTGAGTAGGGGGCACAGAAAAAAGGTGCAAATATTGTTACCTGATTTCCAATATAAGCTCTCTTAAGAAAATGAAGGAACTTGACTTCTAGATCAGGCTTGCTTTTTGGGGGTATCTCTGCTGGTCACAAACCACATGTCATTCCTGACTGACATATCCATTTTGGCAAAAATCCGTAATGTGGGCTGGGCTGTAGACGTCTCTTACTGTGCAGATAGCTGCTGTTTTCACTAGTCTTGAAAGGGTGTGAATAGCTCCTGCTTCTCTCAGTGGGTTGCTCTAGCCCAGTGCTGTGACTCAGTGATGATGAAGTAAATGCTTTACTGAGAGACACTGAAGTTGAAAATTCATTGGCTTTATTCTTCCTGAAAGATAAGTTGCTGGTTCCTTAGAGCTATCCAAAACTGGCCTTTGAGATACACAAAAGAAGTCTGTTGTCTCTGAACTCCATGAGGAGGGTTGACAGGTGCTCTTCTTGGTGGCCTCTTTAGCCTGTAGCCAAAACAGGGTTAGGTTTATGCCATAAGCTGCAAGCTCAAAGTGTGTAGGCACAAAACTGGAAAGAGCTTCTGGTCCTTACCTGGGCTTCAGCAATGGCACAAGCATGCAGTATTTTTGCTTATGGTACCTATGTGTGAAATCAGTATAGGCTAAGTTGTTCACTGTGAGAGGAATTTGGGAAGGTATTACGTATGTGTGAGTATTGGACAGGCCATGTGCAGCCTCTCATGTGGCTGGGCTGACTCAGATTTCAGCCTTTTGAATAGCTGCCATTTTACTGCTCTGCTAATGAAAAGATGCATTTCTCACCTACCTCTTGTGAAGGACTTCAGAGGTTAAAGAGCAAAGTGATATTTTGTTTCAATAGGTATCAGTCGTGTGGAGAGCACTGGTGCTACGTCATTAGAGGAAATAAATTTCTGTGGCTGCAGAGATATCATCAGTGGAGAGAAGTTCTGGCAGAGAATGATAACCAAAACAACAGAGTGAGATTTAGGATGGAGCATGAGCAGTCTGTGAGAGGGATGTCATATAGCTGAGATACCTGCAATAGCTCATTCTAGTTTAGGTACCTTGGAACAGATTGTTCCCCTGAGGCATCTTATAGCTTAATCTAAATCATAGATAGGCTGAAGTCGTCATCAACTGAAATCAAGGGAAAACTTCCCATTGGCATAAATGACATTTGGATCATGGATTTAGTAACCACTTAACATGGGCTGTTAAACTCTCCTTTGGAAAGTATAACTTCTTTCACTGTTTTCACTACAAATAGAGAATAAAGCTGACATCTCCATTACACCAAGAACAAACATTTTGGGGGTCATGCCATTCAGGTATCAGTTTTACTGAGAAACCCCAAGGAAGCTCTGCAGGGGAAAGAAGAGGTATTTTTTGTGCTTTTGTGGTTTCTGGTAAATACAGGATTGACGAAGTGAGCAGTGATGTGTTTGCTTTCACTGAATGCAACGAGGATGTATTTTTCAGTGTCTGGCTGGCTACTCTGGAGTTCAACTTCATATATTATACCTACAAAATTGAAGAGTTCTTTTAAATCATTGTCTCTTTTAAATAGGCACAAAATGCCTATTTTGATGAATTTGAAAAAATAATAGGTGTAAAAATTTAGGCTCATGAAATGCCAGGAGAAAAATCTTCAATTATCTTTCTAGTAATATCAGCCAGTACAGTGATTTTAGTCCTTTCCTGAATAACTCAAGAATATCTGTGTAGATATCCTCAAGTTACAGAATTTACTCCTTGATTAAAACCACACATGGAAATTTCAGACCCCCAAAACAGTACTTTTGGGAAGAAATGTCCACTTGAGGCTAGAGAGTTACAATGGCAATGCCATCTAAACATCAGTATCAGCCTTGCTTCTACACAAAGTGGAACATGGCTGATTGCTGACTCTGCAGGATATCCCCGTCTTTTGGAAATCAGTTCACAGTTCTTTCTTAACAAAGTCGGACGATGGCTTTTTTTTCTGCCAAACTGGAAAGATGTTACTTTGTGGGATTTTTACATGTGTTAGTCATAGAATGATTTTTAGGGGAACACAGAGAAGGCCCTGTATCACTTACTTTTATTTTTTAAATTATATCAGAAATCACATTGACTTAAGTACTGATTTTTGCATAATTCTATTAAAAGGAATTTTCAAAGAGTCGGTATTTGAGTGCTTAGCACTTTTTCAAAATTAGACCCATTTAATGGCCAGAAAAATCAGTGAGCCATTAAAAACTGAACTCAAAAAATACCTCTGACATAAATCCCTGCGCCTGAGAATATA
Organism: Fregata magnificens; assembly: GCA_013389945.1. Classification (NCBI taxonomy): domain Eukaryota; kingdom Metazoa; phylum Chordata; class Aves; order Suliformes; family Fregatidae; genus Fregata; species Fregata magnificens. The sequence continues at coordinate 245,992 of WAAD01018803.1, forward strand.
GCTGATCTGCATTTTCTTCAATGTAACAAAACTTGGGTTTCATTCATGTCCTGTAACAATGGAACATTAATTGAGAGGATCAAAAGCATGCTTTCCAAAAGACATTTTTGTTACTGCTGGTGAATTTCCTGCATGTTCCTTTGTCCTGGGGCTTTAGAAGCTTCTGGCTGAATTAATGGGTTTGATTTTTTCCACTTTGTTTCAAAGGAAGACAATATTTTCACCTTTTTTTTTATAAGGCTTATCAGGTAAACTCTATTAAAGTATGCGCGAGCGCTTGATAGAGTTCAGATGACAGAGAAGCTTGAAAGGCATTGGGTCAAAATGCAGATTTCGTTAAAATAACTGATTTATGTTATTGCATTTTCCTGTTCTAAAACCAAGTTCAATTTGCATGACTCCTGCTGGCATTAATAAACCTACTGTGCCTTCCTTTGCTTACCTGCATGACAAAGATTTTGCTTAGTTTAACTTGGGAGGTTCCAAGGGTTACAAATCAGGATGTGGAAAATGTACAAATGGGAATAATCAGAGTTGCCTATATAGAGACATATGAGCCTGAACCTACAGGAAAGTCAGTAGGGGCAGGCACTTCAGTATGATTTTATGAATGTTTCTGCTGATTTGGTTACAGCAGTGTAACATGAAAGGGTTTTATCTAACTGATGTTGTTACTGGGTTCAAATATAAGTGAGTATTTCCCTGGCTTAACCTTTGATGTAAAGGCCATGCATGCTTTCACACAGGTGGACTGGTCATCATTCCTGATTTCTGCTTAAGTTTCTGTGCCAAGTGCTGCTAGGGAGTTTATGAAATTGAGTCCCAGTAACCTATCAGGCACTGATGAACTGGTGAATTGGTGAATTCCCAGTCCCACGGAAGTGGCAGAGTAGGAGAGATGCTTGCTGTTCCCCTGACTCCTGTTGCTGGCCACACAGCGTGTGTCACTGTTGTATTGGACCAAAACTCCTCTCTCTGCTTTAACCTCCACACTCCTGGAAACCCCTTCTGCTGAGAAATGATCAAATAACTTCAGGTTTGCATTATTCATTCTGACAGTCATTCCTCTTCTTTCTCTCTTCCCTGAAGAGGTAGGTAATGAAAGACAAGATTAAGACACAGTTTAAGACAAATTAAGTTGAGGAATTCTTTCAAAAACTCAGGTTCCCAGCCAGAAAGGGGAAACCAAGGCCAAACAGGGCTCTCCCCAGCAGGTAGAGACCCTCACCAGCTCCTTACAGATCAGTGAAAGTGTGTCCTGCTAATGTAGGCCAATCTCAGAGCTTATCCTTTCTCTCCCAGCTGTCAGGATTTCCTAAATAATTTCCTGAGTAATCCAGCCATAGGCATCAAGGAGAGGAGAGTTGGGAATCATCCAGGCTCTGAGAGGTACAAGAAGGTTTATGATCTTCTTTGAAGGTTTTCTCTGCTCATTCTTGTTTTCTTTCATATCTCTCCCATTTGTTTTGTGACTTTCACTGTATAAGGTCCATTTCTTCTCCCAGCAAAGTCATTAGGTGTTCGTCATCCATTCCAGTGGGACCAGGAATAATCCATAATCGCAAAGCTGCTCACTTCAGCCTTTCCTTGCCAAGCTGATCCTGCCAAGTTTTAGCTTTTTTTTTTTTTAACGAGAAAAAATAAGTAAATACATTTGAATAAAAATTGAACTGATTCATTCAACCAAAGGGAAATGGTTCATTTGGAGGCACCTCTAGGGAAAGCAAATAATTGAAAAGTTCCATTTAAAAATCATGAGTAAAGATGCTGACAGGTCCTGGGTTTAATCCAGAAATTCATTATTTAAGGTACACTAGGGTGTCGGAGACCCAGGTTCAGTTCTCTCACCTGCCTGGGAGAATTTGAAGCCATATCTCCGGCTTTCCAAGGGAGAGCCTGACCTGCAACCAGCTTCTAGAGAGCCCTAGAGAAGGAGTGTCCTCCCTTCAGACCCTCACATTCATTCAGTTCAGCAATGTATAAATGGACATTTGTTAGGGCAAGGTTCAGAAATGAGGGATATCCTGTCTGGGTGAGTGAGCTGACCATTGTGCTAGAGAAACTCTCATTTCTGCTTCAATAGCTATTCAACTACTTTATGTCATGCAGGAGAACAGTTAGATCAGGAGGGACTGAGGGAATCATGTCTCCACCATCAATAACCTTGGACTGCAACCTACTTGATACCTCCTTAGAAAAGATCAGCATCTTCCAGGAGGGAGCCTGATCTCCCCAACCCGTAGACCTGGCTTTGAATTATCCAGCAGCCTCTACACACCACAGCCACAGACCAGCATAGCCGTGCTCCAGTCACTTAAGTAAACCCTGCAATGGGAGCTTACTTCAATGTGGGTCGTGTGCTGGGAGAGAGGCTGAGCTGCCTCTTCTCATGTTGCATCTAGTACATGGTCTGTCTCTAGCAAGGTTCAGTTGTACCTTATGTTTGCCCTTGGTTCTGAATAATTTCTGTAAATTGCTCTTGACCCCAAGTATGAGTCTCCTTCTGACCAAGGTGGGTGTGCATCTCTTTGTCATGCATATGTCTCCACTCTCTTTATGGAGAGGCTACAGAAGGTGCGGTATTTTCTCTAAGACTTCAGTACAAAGGGACACAAATACAAATAGACAAAATGGAGAGGGCTGTATTTAAACTTTGCTAAATGCTATCCATGTGCTTGGGCCGTAAAAGATTCAGTGAGGATAGTCCCTAACAGATTTTGTCTCAGAATCAGACTGCTGGATTATCATCATTGTCCCTCTCACCCTTCACTGAAATGTGGTCAAATAAATGGCTTTTTGGCAGCAGGTGTGGGAAGTTGCTGCCTGGTTCTCACTCACAGGCAATCGGCTGATTCGCTTTCCTTTATTCCCTTTATTTCCTTTTGCAGGGAAGGCTGCTTCTCCCCCATCAGCCCGGAGGCATGTCCCCTTGTACAGTCTTTCATGTGCCACAATCGAACGTTCATCCTGGATGGCCATGTGCAGCTGAAGACGGGTCTGCAAACCCAGGAGCGACACCTTTTCCTCTTCACAGACCTTCTGGTTGTTGCCAAGTCCAAGTGAGTATGGCACCTCATGCACTGCTCCTACAGAGCAGCTCTTCTTCTCAGCAGAGCATAACATAGATTTCCATAATGCTTTTTTAGTAGCAAATCTTCCCTAAATTATAAGGAAGCTTTTTATTTGGTCAATGGAAGTTAGGTGCCTGACCTCTTCAGGCACCTTTGAAAACCCCATAGCCATAGAGGAATTCCAGGATGCAACATTTCAAAGAAGTATCAGATGTTCTTGAATATATTGCTTGTGTTGTATCATCTTCCCTGCTTTGGGACTGCAGTGTTGTAGAAAAGACTTATTGGTGCTCGACTGTGTCCATTGCGCTGCCTTCAGCTGGCTGTTGTGTATTAGACAGGTCATCTGGAGTCCTGTGGGGTGTGCGTAACACCGGTGGCTGTGTTGCAGAGGGGCTACAGGTCTTAACGCTTACCTGGAAGCTGCTTTGATACACACCAGTGAGGAGCAGCTGTATAAAAATAGAGATTGCAGGCAGCATCGCCGTGTCCATCTCTGTAGGTTGTGCTGTTCCAGGAGGAGTGTGGGGAAGGGGAAGGAGAAAGGAAGCAATGCTGAGCAGTCTGGGTAGTGTTCATGTGTAACCAGGCTTGCTGCTGAGCTCTGATTATTCACTCTACCATTCACAATTAAAACAGATTTACAAGCTGTGTCTAGCATGCCAGCTTCATGCAACATTTGTGGTTTAAGGCAATTTTAGAGGGTGCTTTCACTTGTTGTTATGGGTTATGGGGAAATAATAATAATAAAAAATTGTGATGCAGCTTCATACTCTGTTAGGCACTGTGTTTGTGGTTTCACAGGGCGGGTAATCTCGATGTGAATCCTGGGCTTTTGCAATGTGTCTTTTCGCCTAAGCAATTGTTTCAGAGACTGCTGGGAAAAGCCAGAATAAATCTGTGTTTTCTGTGGAAATCTGAGCTGTGTCCGTTTGAATCACACATAGTAAATGTAACCCCCCCCAGCTGAACTGCTTCACTTGATGTAGTGTGACAACACAGAGGATATTTTACCCAAAACATGTTCTGCTACGGGTGGGTGTTGAGCATAAGGATATTTAGGAGAAATCTTGCTATTCTACCAGCAGTAGCAGTAATGGCATTGTTACTGTATTTATGTATGTTTGTGTCTCCTGATTTAAGCTTTCAAATGTTAAATATTTGCAACTTACTCAGGCTTCTAGGCTCCTTTTATAGTCACTGAGGGAAAACCAGCACCTTCCTGCAGCAAACTCACCTGACCTTGAAAGGGTGCTGAGGGTGGGTGAGGGGAGTCACACTCTTGGGGGTCTTCTCACTCTGTCCACTGGCTATTCAGCGGGCATAGTCTCACTGGCTAAGGTCTAAGCTCCTAAACTGTAGAAGACTAAAGTCAGGTGAGATGAATCCCTCTGTCCCTGGTCAGCACGCTGAACAGAAGCAATGTTACAACCCCAGGCTGAGCTGCACATTACTGCAGGTTTGGCTGGGTCCCAGTGGGGCTATTTGCATAGTAAAGCAGTACTCTCTGTAACCACTCCAAAATCTGGTCCCCAGGGAGTAGTAACGGCTCTTACAGCATTTGATTTAATGTGGTGAAGAGTCTGCAATGTTTGAAGAAGGTAGAACAGAACAAATTGTGATTCTGCATGTAAAAAGGGGGGAGGAACAAGTCTTTGCTAGAAATGGTAAAAATAGTATTTTGAGTGATACTGCTTCATGTATTTTAAAGAACTAATTGGGATCTTCTCTCTACAGCTGCCCTGTCAGCAATTAAAGCATCAGAGCTGTCACTAATGAATACTACTTAAAAATCAACATTTTTTAAAGATATCTCACACTAAAATACCATTGCTGATTCCTAGAGGGAAAACCTAAGTGGTGTGTATTGCTATGCAGCTGTGCCTATTGATTGTTATTGACTTTTTAATAGCTGATGCAGAGTCAAGACAGCAGGTCACCAGTGCAGAATTAATGATACAGTTGAATCTGACTTAACTTCAGAATTATTCCTTGTGAAGGTGCTAAAAATTTCTAATACTCTTTTGTGTTAAGTAGTTTTTCAGCTTGGGTCATATGAACACCTAAGATATCTTAGGTACAGCATGGCGCTGTACTGGTGTCAGCTCAGCTGCAGGTAGCCAGTCACTGTACAAAGGGAGCTCATGTATAATTAGACTTCGTATGATCAGCAAATGGGTACAAGTTTCTCCTAAAGAGAGCAACAAGTATCTTGTGTCCTCTGAGCTTGCTGAGTAAACTCCTGTACAGCACTGAGCTCCTGCTTAAAGGCAGCAAATTGGCATTGCTCCCATGGAAACTTGTGGGGGTAAGTCCTCTCTACAACCAGCCTGTGTATGACTTTGGACAAGGTGCCTGTAGGTTCGTTTTCTGCTAATTTCTAATAATTTTTGAAATGTAGACTGTTATCTTTTCAGATCATGCATTAGCCCAGTTTATAAAAAATAATACTCACATGCTGTGCTTCTCTCTCTGCTGCCCCACCTTTTATTGCCTTCATGTGAGGAATAGGTCATAAATTGATTGAAAGAGTTTTTCTCACTAAACCGATGTTAAGTATGTAAAATGTTACACTTTTTTCTATATATTGATTAGATTTCTTACAGAAAATGATCAAGGTTTCTTACCTAAGTTTTTGTGTGGGAAGCACAGAGAAATGGCTTCCTCTTTCTCTTTTGTAATACATATATGCATATATACACATACACTTTAAGGTTATTTTCCCAACGTGGCTGGACATAGAAATTGATGGTTGAGCACATACATGGAATTACGGTAGCAATCTCACAGTAGATCCATTAATGGTTTTGTCAGAGGGTCCTATTAAGGAGATTAGCAAATCTAGCGAGAAGTTAATCTTCCATCTGTTAACAGCCACAAAGTATCCAATTGCTACTTACAGAAAGCAAAAGGAACTGAGTTTACTCTGCAGAGGTGGCACAATTTGGGGCGCGTCAATACCGGCACCATTGATGTTCATGATTTTTCTGTTGATTTCAGTGGACTCTGGATCTGCCTGATATTTACAGTGTAACACTTGCAAGGGGACTTACTTCCCTAAAAAATCTTCGTTAGATTGTTACTCTTCCCATTTTTCACATATTCAGTCATGCTGCTTCCTTAGTCAGTGATGATATATTCATTTCTAGAGGTACTGCTTTGGCACTTAAATAGAAGACCCACATCTCACAAACACTGAGAACCCATGGATTGCATAAAGGACATGACAGATAGAGATAAAATTATACTTCAGGCTCTTTAGATGTTAATGGAGGCTACTGTTTCAGCGCCTCTGGAAACCAGGCCACTTGAATACTGATAACAGCTGAGAGCTGTGACTAGGCATGGCAAACAGGGTAAGAATATACATCAAGCATGATTGGAGAACATCTTTGTCCTTCTGCCAACACCCTGCCGACACCCGCTACCGGCACTGTAGGGGTCTGGCTTTATGAACTGTAAATGTTAAAAAAGTGAAACAGCCTGTAGAGGGTTCACTGTAGTGGGTAATGGGAAAAAGAAATTGAGGAGAAAGGGAGGGTCAACAGATTGGTTCAGTGGAGTCAGACCAGGCTCCATTTATTAACAACTACATTAGAATTCACAGCTGTCTTTTTTTTGTAAATCTACATTTTCACAGTTCATTCTGTGGTCAGTCAGTTACAGTTATTTCTGTATTCTTGACAGATCTTACTTGTTGCATCACAAACTGATTTGTTGATGAACATGTTGAAATGTTCTCCTGTACTTTAAGTTTCTCTTTGATGGGGTAGCAAAACATAATAGCGTAAAGATCGGTGAAATGTACAGCTGACCAGGAAACGCCATGGTATCATTTAAAAAATACATGAACTTGAGATGGTATTTTACAGTGTTTTATGGCGATCTAATTGAAGTGCACCTTTCTTGCCGGGTGTGATATGTACTGATGGTCCTTTCTTGCCCACCACTGTAAAGGCTGCTGGGTTATTGGTGTTGCTCTACCCCACTACCCCTGTTAGCATAATGTCAGTTGGAAACCTCAGACCAGTCAGGGTACTGCAAGTTAATCTAAGTCCTCTCTAAAGCCGCAAGGTTTGAGTACTTTCATGTTTCAGACTGTATTACTTCAGTCTGTCCTAAATCACATACCTTGTAAATGAGACTAATCTCAGAGAAGGTAGTCCATGTGTATCAAAGCTCTAAGAAACTGCTTACCTGGCATATTTATTTATAGAGCACTAATCACCATGATGCCTGGCACTGTCCCCATCCACATTTGCAACATGGTGTTGAGCTGACATGCTCTTGCTTGCAGTCCTTGGCTTAGAAGGGCAAAACACTTTCAGGGAGGGGACACTTTTCCTCCAGCCTTTCCCTGCGGGCCCAGGAGAACCATAGCTCAGGTAATTCAGGCTGCAAGGCCTCTAGTGCAAACCTGCCTTGAAGTGAGTGGCTGTTGTATTGCTACAGAGCTGGACTGACTTTGTGCGATTTTACTTGTTTCTCACATAGCACTAGTACCCACCAATCCTACAAAGGATGGAGACTTATCGTAAGAAATTAAGTGGAAGGAAAGAGTTGAAATTAAAAAGGGAAAGTCTGTAAATTTGACCTTTACTGTACTCTCATGTTTAGTAGGATAAAATACAGGAAGGGCCAAATTTTAAAAAATTGGGGAAATTATGTATCTTCCATGTATAGATGACTAGATGTTTTGAGAATGCACGAAGTCCTGGCTCATTGTCTAAATGGTGTGGGCTTGAAGCTACCATGCAGCTAGTTCCTGGAGGCTGTGTGTGACCTGTGCTGTAGTTAACACAAATGGCAGTTTTCTGCTTGTTCTTTCTTCAGGATTGCCTAGTTGTCACTACTTAAACTCACCACAGTTGTTGACCCTGGGCCTAAGCAATCAAACTACACTGTGAACTCCTCAATGGCATTAAAGTCACTGAAAGGAGAGTCCAACACAAGTGGCAATCTTTGCCTCATGGTGAGATTTGGAGGGGAGCTCTAGACATGGGGAGAAGTTTTCCCCCAAGAAGGGGAATGTCCAGGGATGCCACAAAGCAACCTATTTATCGCACATATAGGATATCTGTTGATCCCATTTAGATGAGAAATTTATATATTTTTATATGCAACCCAAGTAAAACATATTGTTTTCTTTAACTAAAGCAGAAGTGCTTCTTCCATCAGCTCCAATGCAAGCTTCACATGTGCCTGAAGGAAGAACAAACTGAGTTGTTTAACCTGCCTTGCTATGTTTTCATGTGTGTGACATACCTGTGAATTTCTGCTGGCAGGTCACACTCTCATTTCAAACTAAAGTGCCAAGCACGTCTCTGTGAGATGTGGACAGCATTTTGTACAGAAGAAGTCTGTGAAGGCAGCACAGACCCAGAGAGGTCCTTTGTTTTGGGCTGGCCCACCACAAACTGTGTGGCAAATTTCAGGTAAGAATTGAGATATGTTTTATTTACCAAGTTACTTAAATGTTTTTAGGCTGACAAGTAACAAGACTATCACAGATTCATTTCAGCACCAGTGGAGGTGGGAAGCAGGAACTTACCTTAAACCAATTTCTTCTACTGCTGTGAGCAAGTCACCCTCCATCCCTCATCTTCCATCTCTCTGCAAATGTGGCAGTGATACTCGCTTATCACTTAAAAATTTGAGAAACTACGTGATTTGGCAAAGCACTCTCTGTGCTGCAAACTTGCTCAGTGGAAATTCCCTTTTTTTTGGGTATAATTTGACAAACACCTTGGCTAATTAATAAGATGAACTACAAATAGTAAACAGCCAAGCTAATGAAAGGATCAAAGAGACCATCGTAGGACACTTTTAAACAGAAGAGCTTGTATTGGAAGTAGCAGGAAACATACGGTGAAATGCTGACCTTGTACTATTTCTCTTTTTAATTTAATTGTGCCAGAGAAATTGTCAAAATTCCTCTTAAAGCAGAATGTCTGAATTTTAATAGAAAGAAAGATTTTTGGTCTGTCTTTGCAGCATTGACTGTAGGACACATAAGGGCTGTAGAGGTAATTTCAGTGATTAGGCTAATTTTAGTCTCAGCGGGAGGGCTCTGTCGTCACTTTGGATAAGGGAGGGCACTGTCCCCCTGAAATTCCAGCTGCTTGGCCACACTAATTTGGCTGGGTCTTGGAAAATGCATTTTCTTCTTTACCAACAGAGAGCAAAAGCTGACGCATGCAGCTTCATTTGTATGTCACATTGTCCGTATCCAAAGAGAATGCTGTGCACAAACTGCTCTCTATTGAGCTGGTTGTGCTGTTTATGGTTTTTTCACTTAATAGTCCTGAAACAAAGCTGAAATTTTCTATTGATTTTCAATTGAACTCTTGCCAATAAACACGAGCTTTGATCTAGAGACAGTACATGATCATTTATAGCTATCAGAAAGTAGCTGGGTAGGAAAGCAATAGCTTCAATCAAAACGGAGTCAGAGATTTTATAGAAGTGAAATTATTTTATGTCTGGAGGTACAGAGAAAAATCTAAAACTCCATGCATGACTCCGTAGGTGCATATCCAACAGAATTGAAGCAGCCAAAGCAGAATCACATTTTTAATGTTTATAAAGTGCATCATTCAGTAGGTTCGTAGTACCCTAAATGCCTGCTCTGAAAATTTGAAGAACTTGATTTGCAGAAGCAGCAGTGGGAATAGCAGTTACTCCATCTGGGGCAGGATTTAAATCAAGAAAGTTGAAGCAAAATTAGGTTAGATTCCTTGCACTGTCCTATTATTAACTACATTTAACTGGTCAGTTTGTATCCTTGAAAGTGTATAAATGAGATAAAGATAAATGAGATAAGCCTTAAAATGTCCAAAGTTAAACCCTACTAAGTACAAAGGGACTTTTTTGATTGTGGCTTATGTGTACTTTGTAATGTGGTGATAAACCAAGTAATAAATAAGAAGACGATTAGAATAACGAAGTGGAAAGAAGTCTATATACCTGAGGAAAGACCTTTAAACTTTTTGAATTAAGCTCTTATTTAAAGTGCCCTCCCCTTCTATTTGGACATTAGTTTAAGAACTCAACCCATTTCCTACTGAATTCACTGGTAAACTGTGGTAAAAACTGGTAACTGGGGCTTTTGATCTCCGTGGCAGGCTTTTCAGTTGATTTTGCAGGGAAACAGATTTTTCATTCAAATCTGGAAAAAACTTTTAGTTTTTGTAGCTATTTATGGAAATTGCAACCAAGAAGCAGTACAAGGGCTATTTTGCTATTAGAATGATGGCTGATTTGTCTCTGTTTTTCTATAATTCTTGCAGGTCTGCAGAACAAAAAGAAACATGGCTGTCTTTTTTGCAAAGGTACTTTATTATGCAGTCTTTGAAGACACTGAAAAGAGTCCCAGTCATCTAGACCAGTGATTCCCAAGCTATGCCATCATGATAGATAAGCTCTTTCAAAGTGATATTAAGAAAAAAAACATGTCATGTCTTCTCCCTGCAGAAGATGGTATATGCCATTCATGCAATGATCACTGTGCAAGGAGGGAAACGCTTCTCTGTGCCTGAACAAGGCACAGCACAAAACTGGAGTGATTCCTATCACACATGGTCCCTTCCCTACGCAGCTGTAGGAGCCTCTGCCACCATCGCTCTTAGTTGAGCCTGGGGCTCTTTTCATGGTGATGGCATCTAAGCAAGCCCAGCTCAGGAACCTCTGCTCTAACCTATCTGCTGCTCTGGCTGACTGTATTTTGGTCTTACAAAATGGACCCCAAGCTGGAGGGTATGGTGGGAGGATTTGTGTAAATAGAGCTGTCTTATTTCAGTCAGCGTTTGGACAGAAAACTGCTAGTGGTGGTTTTGTTTTCTGGTCACCTAGTTTTGCTGGTTGAGGTTTGTGTCTTTATCTGATTCTTCAGAGTTCCTGGGGTTGGTTAAATCATCCTTTCTGGGGATGATTTCTAATTCACTCTTCTCCTGTTCAGTCCTTTGAACTGGTCCATACAATGGGGTGTAACTGATTCCAGTAGGAGCCTGTACTGCAGACTGAGGCATCACAATGATGGGTATTTTTAGCTTGAGTTTTTAAATCTGGTTTCTCTGCTGCTTACACTGATTTCTACAATGAACTTTAATACAACAGGGCATTAATGGGGGCCACAGTCAGCATCCCTTCCAGATACTGCTGGATGCTTTCTTGTCCTCAGAGATCTTTCTACTGCAGTACATCTGCAAACAATCTGCTTCTTATCCAGTTATTGCGTGATTGCTATTTAAATCTCAATCTTACTATTTATGTTTACAATATTAAAAATTTACTTGTTCTGTACTTGTTTTGTCAGTCGAATAAGAGAAGAGAAGGAAAAAGACTATCCTAAAAGCATTCCTCTGAAGATAATTGCAAAGGACGTGGGAACTTGTGCATATGTAAGTGCTCTTGAGCTAAATGGGGGTTTAAATCCACATCACCTATGACTGCTAGTCACCTGTAAATCCTTTGGATATTGGGAGGGTTCCTTTGGGTTGCTAACTCCTTTAAGGATCCAGCTCCTTTAAAAGACTCTGCATTTCGGAGCCCTGAAATGTTTGTTTCCTGTGTTTAATACATGAGTTCCTTTTTAAAGACAGTGTGCTTGGTAAGAAATACTGGTTCTGGCACACCAACTAAAGATTGTACAGTGTGAAGTCCCAAGAAAACACCTCTAGTGGAACTTAAGCATAAGCATCTTCAGAAATGCCAGTACAATGTACCCTTTTTTTGCTTGTAAAACTGATCTAAACCCACAGCTGCCTTCACTGAATTCTGCAAAGTTACAATGTGTTTTGTTTATAATGATCATAAGTCAGTAAAGCTGTGTATATGAACACCCTGAAATTGCCTTAAGCATGTTTTCATCAACTAACTGATGTTGGTAAATTTATAGGCACAAGGTAAATTGGTAAACAAATGTCATCCACAGGGTGATTTGCGCCTTTTTTACTAAGTAATTTTTAACCAATTTAAACTAAATTCTTGTATGTAGCCAGTTCCCTAGGGTACCCTAACATTCAGTGATAATCCATCAATTCTTCCTCTGCTTCTTACACATTTGTCCTTTCTTTCTAACTGTGCTTTTAAAATCTGTATTTCATGTCAGAAGCCTAAAGACCATTTGCAAGGACACGAGAAATTTTTGCAGAAGTTAGACTTCATTGGAGGTCTTTGCCCAACAGTCAATCTCCACTTAGAATTCTGTATTTGCATAGACGTAAGCATAAAGGAGTCTGCCTTTTTTCAGATAATCATTATTAAGGTAAATGATAATAGTTAGAATTGCCAGGTTACTAAGACAAATGTTAATAAACAATAATAATAATTGTGATAGTTCAAATGCAGGACTGCAGGTCAAGGTGTGCTCAGGTGTAAATGTCTATAAATCATACATGCACTTGGGTGTTGCAGTATTCTACCAGGGTTTGTTTGGGGTTTTTTTAAATGTCTTTTCTCCTTAGCTATAATTAGCTCATGTGCCAAATATGGTTTCCTGATCCTGACAGTCCTAGAAATGACACACTGTAGTCTAGCTATTATCAATAATAAAACAGTGGAGGAGCAGATGGAAACTTTGTGATGCAAATAGTTCTTATGGCACTGTGGTCCCTGTGCTACAGGAGCTGGAGATGCCCAAGAATTATTTCATTTTTAGAGGGTAGGGAAGGCTGAACATAAGACACAAACTATTTTATTATATTCTAGCCAAGAGCAAAACTTATGCAAATGTGCTGACCTACTCCTGAGAGCCAGATGTCATTGCTTCAGGCAAATGTTAAAATTTTTATGGTATGAGCATTCAGACATGTCCTGAAGCAAGATATACAGTATTCTCACTATTTTCCTTTGATTGCCATGGCAGCTTGTTACTGTCAGAAACTTGTACAAATGTACAGCTCAGACCTCTTCTAAATGCAAAATGTCAGGGGTTTGTTTTACCTGAACATCCTATGGCCAGTACAAAATTGATACGCTACACAGGGGAGCAGGGTATAGCAAACTGTCTTGGGACTGGCAGTGAACATTTACATCCCAGCTCTGCCACCTTCCCTTCTTCGGACCATTGGGTATGCCTGGGCGGTTTGTTGCAGCAGGCATGTTTGTTCTGCCAGGACTTTAGGCTGGCCATGAACCAGCTGCAGTCCAAAAGCTGTGTAGTCTTGTTAGCAGAGCCAAACTAGCATGCCTCTAAAGAGGGCTTAGTAACTTTATGCTTGATGTGTGGGAGGTGCCTGTCGCCTTGGAAGTGAGGCCAGCATGGGTGTGATGATGCAAGCAAAACACACCCTGGACACACTCTCCCCGCTTGTTTTTGCCTCTGCAAGGTGATGGCAGCGGTTCTGCCACATCCCAGCAGGGCTGAGGATGGAGTTATTAATCCTGGTGTGTTTGAAATGCACTGCCCTGCTTAAGAGCAACCCATGGTGTGGAGGTACAGAGCATTGCCCAGCTGTACGGGAGTAATACTGGTGCCAGGCAGCAGGTGCTGAAATATCACTCTGGAAAGACTGCCTTGTGGAAAGTGGCACTTCCTCCAACACAAAGCTCGGCACTTTGTGCTGGTTGCTGTAGCTATTTAGAAAGCGGTGTTTCTGCAGATCCATGCTTTTCTATACTGCCAGATGTAGATCCTCCAGCAGATTCTGGAGGATGCCAGAGAGGTAGCATTTTAACTGGATGAAAGATTACCAACAGGAAGCGTTTCAGGTATTAAGCCAAATCTAGCTGTGAGAAGCCTACATAGAAAGTGGCAAAGGATATAGACACGAACAGTCTGTGTACGGTATTTTCTTACCAGGGACATCTTCAATAGAAAAGGATGGAAATTATTAACAATTGATACGAGAACCTCTTATTTCACTGAAAAACTCATTTTTTTCAAAGGAAGGATGCTTTTAAATTAATCAAACCATTAAGTTTCCCTCATGCAGTGTCTAAAGTGCAGTTAGTGGCTGTGTCTTTTTGCATGTTTTAATGTGGAGGTCTTGTTCCCAGTAGTCATGGTACTCTCCCATCTGATGGAGCTGTGGGGGAAGCAGGGAACAACTACAGAAAGTATGTGGCAAAGCAGAGGAATCAAACCTCGGTCTCAGACAGCTGGGTCTTTATCTATGTAGTATAACTTATTTATCAAGTAAAATTTTAACAGGATACTCTCCATTTTTCAACAATGAATTATGCAGAGCTATTGTACTTCAGATACTCTTTGCAAATCCATATTTTTAATGCCACTTTCCCCTTCTCCTTTTTTCTGTTCACAGTCAAAAACCCTAAGTGTAACCAATGTTGATACAGCAAATGATGTAATTCTCATGGCCCTGCAGCAGCTGGGAATTAATGTAAGTCCTTGCACCAGTTCTAATGAGTCTTTTTGTAGTCATTTTAATAACCAAATCTTCTCTTGCACTTTTTCCAAGTTTTAGGATATTAACATTAATTAAATCCTTTATCATAGCAATTCAGTTTTGTTGAAATGAAGCAAAAGTGCCTAGCTAATATATAGACCTCCAGAGATCATCAAGTGCCTTAAAAGTTTTGTCTCATCCCTGTAAAAGTCTCTCATCCCTGTAAGGGATCTGTCATGTTTGAAGTTTCTTTTAAATGTGTTTTGCTGATGCCTAAGAGGAGATATCTTGACACAAGAAGTGAGAGTTTGATACAGCTCCTTTTGCATACTTCAGTGTGAAGAGGAAACCTACTGACCTGCTTGGTTGTTGGTTTCAAAATGTGTAAACATGCATGGACAGCTGTGTCCCCAGATTACGAGTACAAGCACTGCTCTCAAGTGTCCAAATCAGACACCCCAAATATCTGTGGACCTTTAGTGTCATGTGAGATATGAATGTAACTGGGTGATTGCACAGAATCTGAATGCACCCAATGTAAGCAATGTCCTGAAACTGTTTTGGAAAAAGCCCTTTACAGGACTTACGATAATGCAGGATAGTGCACCAGGTAGATGCAGCGATTCCTAGTAGGTCAAGTACTGCCTCAGCTGGCTCCCTTTGCTCTAAACCGGACAAGGTAGTGCCTCAGGTGTAGTAATGAATCAGTGCCAGGCACAAGAATTCTGGTTCTCTTATTCTGTTTCTCTCATTGTTTCACAATGTGGCTCCAACCAACACCGATGGTCATAGAAGCCCCTGGATGACAGCTTTTTAACTGGCCTGTCAGTCTGCTGCGTGGGTAACAAGATTTTCCAAAATGTCTTAGTCTTGGTGTATATGTTGATCTCATTGCATGGAATCTGACAAGTCTTTCTGTACAACAGCCCTGAGTGTGAAGAGTCAAACATGACCAAATGCCACTCTTGTGCTTCCCCAGGGCTTCTGGAGACCCACACCAAAAGTTAGAGTAACCTCAGAATTTGCATTGCCTAGCATTCATTATCGTTAATTTGTACAGGCTTTTAATGCATCCAGGGACTTATTCTGCTAGCTTGATATCTCTTAGGTACAGCAATTTCTGTCTCTCTCTCTTGTTAAGGCTCAGACATCCCATTTACACCAGGGCTGTGGCTCTGGCCCAAGCTCAGGATCCAGCAGTCTATACAGTTAAGGTAGCTCTGGAGTTGGTAGAGGGACTGCAAGGTGAAGAGGATAGGATGTGAGCTAAAATCCATCCCATTGTGTACCCCAGTCTGCACCAAAAATCAAGAGACTGTGCTATATTACAGCTGCGAGTCTTTACTATGATGTGTTTCATTTTTACCCATTTTATGGGTGTCATTTGCACTTTCTCCTTTTGTGTACAGAAAAAACAGGAAAATGGTGGTATTGGAAGAGAACATTTTGTTTGAGATGAGCAGGAGGAGGAGCTGGTTAGGTTTCGGCTTTGTGTTCTTTTGTATATATCACAATCAATCCTTTCCTCCTCTTTACATTTTTATTTCAAGTGGAAAAAGAATGAAAGCCATCTGAAAGATGTAAAATCTTGCCTGCAGAATTATTTTCCCAAGTAATATACCACATTTTTTCACTGCATCTTCATAGCATAAAGCCTTTTTCATTAGAGGCATATCATAAGATTAGCAATAAAATCAAACAAGCTAAATAAATTAAGCTGTAGCCTGTATATCAATCAAACACCCAACCCCCTCGTAGGATTGTTCTGACTGCAAGGAAGCTTTTCCTTATGCGCCGTCTAGAGGTTTTTTATTTATGTCCAGAGAGAACCACTTGAAAGGAGCTCTATGGCTTTTCAATGGCAATTATAAAAACTACATTTCACATGTTGTGTGATTAATGGGGCTATTACTTTGGCTGAGTTCACTCTGGTTTAACACATCAGGGTTTTTCCCTCCATGGTTTGTCTGGTAAAATGACAACTAGTTCGTGCAAAATGGCATTGATCATCTGTTCCAAATTATCAAGTGGGGCAGAAAGAAGGGCCTTGGGTTTCCCAGATCCGTAAGTACACTTGCTGATTTTTCTGGGACAGTCACATTTATACTGACAAATGGCCTCATAAAGCCCATAAAGGACATTTGCAATCGAGAGATGAGCAGTCTGCCTCCTGAAACTCCGCTTACTATATCTTCCCCTTCCCCTGCTTCCCCTTCGCAGCAACGAACCCTTTCATATATATATATTTAAAAAGAAAAGTAAATACCCTTTCTTGAGCTCCTCAGCTGTATTTATTTGCTCCTGGCTGCTTGCCCTGAGGCATCAGAGATGTCTCCAAAGCCTATTTATTTTCCTTCTGCCCCCTGCTAGCTAACTTAACAGCAGTGCTAATATGGGCCAGAAAGATCTGTCAGTCAGAGAGCAAACTGCGAAGGCTTTATTGGTTGTATCGGCATTACACCAGGTGCGTGCAGCAAGTAGAAAGAGTCTCAAGAGCTTTGGGGACACTGGATGAAGGTCCAGACAATGCAGGATAGTAGGCAAATTGTTTAAAATTAGGTAGGATTTCATTTTAGAGCTAAATAAATACTATCAGGAGGTATTTATCACCTTTTGTAGCCAGAAAACTTTTAGACTTTAATTATCCTGATTTAGCAGTGTCACTGAAAAGGGATTTAAGGTATAATAGATCACTTTTCATACGGTGTATTTATCCACTTGCTATTACCTTTTGTCCTGAGAGTGGTTTATAATAAATGTCATTCTTTTTATCTCTATCGTCTCACCATCATATCTGAAATAATGTACTGTTCTTCAGTTAAACTGCAACATTGACATGTATATTTATGCTAAAGGCAATATTTAGAATTTGCTTTCAAATCAGCGGTTTTACACAGCTTTTCCCAAAGATGTTCACATTTCCCAGTACTCTGGAAATTGTCTCCTTTGATGTAAATTTATCCTCTCCACTGTAAATTTTAAAAGAGAGCTCAACAGTCTTAAAGCACCATCCAGCGCTCCCAAGCCCTTCCACACAAAAGGGCTGCACAAAAGGGCTGACGGCAGCCCTACGAGGAGGTTTTGGGACAGCGTTGAGTGCCAGGAGCCCCTTGGGTGCCATCCTCGCCTTGGCATCATCAGTGTGGGCTCAGGTCTCAGGTGAAGGTGCTCCTGCCCTGCTCTCCAGCGCAGGGCACAGGATGCTGTTGGCTGGTGAGCCTGAGCTTCGTAGAGGAGCTCGGGAGATGGTGGAACAGAGGCCTCAGGTGTGAGGCTGGGGGTGCCTGTGTGCCAGAGCACGTCCCAGAGGATGCGATTACCCTGGTACTCAGGACAGAGCTGAAGGGTCACCTTAGCTGACGTGAACTGCCCGCTGTCTGCCACACACTCTGCAGCAGGCCTCTGCTTCATGCTGCTTATCTATAATCCCTCCAGGGGATCAGACCTGTCTTTGCTCGGAGCTGGGTGCTGCTCAGCACCAGCAGGGAGAAGTGGGGCACAGAGGCACTGAAGGCCAGGAGCAGCACCCAGGGCCAGAGGTCCCCTCCATGCTGGGGGCTGCCTCATTTCCAGCCTCCTGGAAGTGAGGAGGCACGCAGGCCAGGGACCAACTCAGCCACGTGGCGGAGTGGTCTGGCATGGCTAATGTCTTGGTCTGGCCTCAAAAGCAATCCTGAGTCCCAGGAGGCTGTGACCTCCATCCCACTGCTGCCAGGAGCAGTGAAAGAACTGTGGCAAATCTCGCCCTTTTCCTTCAGAAGTGATGGGCTCCAGCCCCTGTCACTGCTCGGAGCTGGACCTTGATTGCATAAACCACATTACACAAGACATCGCCATCCTTTATTGGATGCGGGGGGAGACATAGTGAAAAAGGATGAGGAAAAGGGTGAGATACTTAATGCCTTCTTTGCCTCAGTCTTTAATAGTAAGACCAGTTGTTCTCTGGGTACCCAGCCCCCCGAGCTGGAAGGCAGGGATGGGGAGCAGAATGAAGCCCCCAGAATCCGAGGGGAAGTGGTTAGCGACCTGCTACACCACTTAGACACACACAAGTCTATGGGGCCGGATGGGATCCACCCAAGGGGACTGAGGGAGCTGGCTGAAGTGCTCACCAGGCCACTTTCTGTCATTTATCAGCAGTCCTGGCTAACTGGGGAGGTCCCAGTTGACTGGAGGTTAGCAAATGTGATGCCCATCTACAAGAAGGGCTGGAAGGAGGATCCAGGGAACTACAGGCCTGTCAGTCTGACCTTGGTGCCGGGGAAGGTTATTCTACCCAGCGTACTCTTCGCTGGGTAAAAAACTGGCTGGATGGCTGGGCCCAAAGAGTTGTGGTGAATGCAGTTAAATCCAGTTGGCGGCCGGTCACAAGTGGTGTTCCGCAGGGCTCAGTGTTGGGGCCAGTTCTGTTTAATATCTTTATCAATGATCTGGATGAGGGGATCGAGTGCACCCTCCATAACTTTGTAGATGACACCGAGCTGGGCGGGAGTGTCGATCTGCTTGAGGGTAGGAAGGCTCTACAGAGGGATCTGGACAGGCTGGATCGATAAGCCAAGGCCAATTGTATGCGGTTTAACAAGGCCAAGTGCCAGGTCCTGCACTTGGGTCACAACAACCCCATGCAATGCTACAGGCTTGAGGAAGAGTGGCTGGAAAGCTGCCTGGCGGAAAAGGAGCTCGGGATATTGGTCAACAGCCAGCTGAATATGAGCCAGCAATGTGCCCAGGTGGCCAAGATGGCCAACAGCATCCTGGCTTGTATCAGAAATAGTGTGACCACTCCTTGAATCCTGTGTTCAGTTTTGGGCCCCTCACTACAAGAAAGACATTGAAGTGCTGGAGCACGTCCAAAGAAGGGCAATGAAGGTGATGAAGGGTGTAGAGCACAAGTCTTATGAGGAGCGGCTGAGGGAACTGGGGTTGTTTAGCCTGGAGAAGAGGAGGCTGAGGGGAGACCTTATCACTCTCTACAACTACCTGAAAGGAGGTTGCAGCAAGGTGGGGTTGGTCTCTCCTCCCAAGTAACTAGCAATAGGACAAGAGGAAATGGCCTCAAGTTGTGCCAGGGGAAGTTTAGATTGGATATTAAGAAATATTTCCTCACTGAAAGGTTTGTCCAGCATTGGAAGAGGCTGCCCAGGGAAGTGGTTGAGTCACCATCCCTGGAGGTATTTAAAAGATGTGTAGCTGTGGCGCTTAGGGACATGGTTTAGTGGTGGACTTGGCAGCGCTAGGTTAACAGTTGGACTTGATGATCTTAAAGGTCTTTTCCAACCTAAACGATTCTAGGATTCTATGATTCTATGACAGACACAATTCAGAAGCGTTGCTGGTGGTGAATTTGGGCACTGCAGCAGTAAAGGGTGTTCCTTTGACCCTGCTGGCAAGGTGCAGATTATCCTTATATTGTGAGAAACCTAATGTGAACCTGTTCTTAATGGCGGGTAAACTTATTCTTAATCTTGGTTTTAAAGGGCTCTGAAAAAGACTACAAGCTGTGGGTGATTTCAGGAAGAGAAGATGCTCCTTATCCTCTTATTGGTAAGTTCTTGAGATGGTTTTATTTTTCAACATTCACTCAGTTTTTAGTGCTGAAGGAAGCAAGAAATACAGAGAAGACTGAAATGCAGTTTCCTCTTTTGTTTTGTTTTGTTTTTCCCGTTTTTTCTCTTACTTCCCTGTCACGCAAATTTGCTTATTTGGGGAGCTAGTCAGATGCTGATCCTTTGTTTTGAAGAGCAATTGTCTGCTTGTGTCACTAAGAGGTTGAAAAAGTTCACTTATTTCTGCCCCAATTTTGCTGCATGAGCCTCAGTCTTTCTACAGAGTCAGCCTCTCCACTCACTCACCTCCTCTCCTGGACCCCGTCCAGCTTTACCATATTTCTTCCTACACTTCCATACCATCGTTTACTCCCCTCCTCAGCAAAACTCGGCAGAGTTTTGAGAAATGTTCTGTTCTTTCACAACTCGAGTTAACTGATTCAAGAGGTCCTTTCCAATCCTGTATTTCTCTTACTGGCTGACAGCTCCCCTCTGATTAGGAACAAATTATTGCTTATTCACTTTCTAAAATGCTTTTTGAAACATTTCCTCCCCAGGAATCAACCCAAAGCTCAGAAGTGATTGGATGGAGTGATTTGATTTTGGCCCATGATTCACTGAGAGCAAATCCCTTCCTGTTATTAAGAACCTTTCCCTGTAGAAGCCCGGCATTACTTGTGCTATACGAGTTCACAGATGATTAGAACAAGAAAAAATTGTTGATTTTCTGTTTTCCTCCTGCAAATCTAACCCCAGTAAATCTTAGCATTCCTTCTTAAAGCAGCCTTAGCTACAAATGCTTTGCTGGAGTCAGACAACATTAATATTTATAAAATGTCTAACTTGTGCACCTTATAGACAGTGCAAACTGTTTTGTCTTTGAAACATACCAGATTTTGTCTTTTGCTTCTTCAGATAAAATCACAGCCATGGTTTTAAACATAGAACTAGAGAATTCAGAAATGGGAAGGGCCTTTGTAATTGACTGCCTCTCTCTCACTGCAAATTCAAGTTACAATCCTTGGAAAAGAAGAATCTGTTATAAAACTGATGCTGTTCTTGACATTTATGCAAACGTTTATTAGATAAGGCCAGCTTTTATCATAGGTAGACATCAGAAGCAGAGTTTGACTGTGCTTCAGCTTCACACTACCTATAATTTCAAATAATGTCTCTTCCACTATCAGTGTTCAAGTCTAAAGTGCAAGTTAACTAAAACATCTTAACATTGTGCCCATATTTAATATAATTCAACTGCCAGGTCTTTAGACAAGTCCAAAAAATATATTTCTGGTGGCATTTTTGAAAGCTCCTCCAGAAATGAATTGCTTCTGTGTAGTCCCCAAAGATGCTGATTAATGCCGAGTGTAGCTCATTTGCATTAGCCCTCTGATTAACGTTTCCTTCCTGTTTCAGTCTCAGACAGGAACTGTAATTGTGTTGTGTTTGAGTGAGTTGATGGCTGTTGCATGGAGAGGGAGGGAAGATCACTTTCACACTGGATTTTTTTGTTTTGCCTGCTCAGCAAAAATTTGATAGATGACTGCTCCCAAAATCTCATTTCTTGCCAGAACCATATGAGCAACCAGTACCTAAACTTTCAGTGTCGCAAGTAAAGCAGTAGAAAGAATAAATGCTGAATTCAGAAATAGTCACTTGTATTTCTTCTGATGGGCTTTTATGTGATACAGCTGTGATAGGTCTGATTTTACTTTTATGTCTGTTTAACTACACTGAACTCAGTAACTCTGTATCTGCCAGTGTAAATATGCAGAAAAGCATCAATTCTGAGATTACTGAGAGAGAAAGTGCTGCAGGCCAGCATGCAAAATCTGCTTTTCCTCCAAGGCAGATGGAGTTTTGCAAGTCTCCAGTCAATCCAACACAGATTATTATGATTTCTCTTTGAACAGGACATGAATATCCCTTTGGAATTAAAATGAGCCACATTCGCGACGCTATGCCCCATGGATCAAAGCACTGTGCCTGCCCCAGGCAGCTTCAGGGGTCCTTCTTGACGGAGCAGCTGCCCCAGGAGCTGCAGTGCCAGTTTGTGCTGAAGCCAAGCCGCCTGGCTGTGTGCCAGCAGCTGAATGGTACGTTGCTCCGCTCGCCCCAGCATCGTTCACCCACAGCCTCGCTACCTCCCTGGGTCTGCTACAGAAAGCAAATGTGCCGGGATGGGGGGTGGGGGGTGGAAAGCGAAGGGGAGCACACAGATGTACCTTCCAGCTGCATGGGGGATTTTGCAATGTAGCTCTCCCTGATTTGAGTGTGCTGTTGTATGTTTGTCATCTTTGTAAGTTACATTTTGACAAGCTGCCTGTCAAATGGTGGTTCTAAAACCAGCAAAAGAAAGACAAGATCTCTCCCCTGCAATTTTTTGTAAGTCTATTAGCTGAGCTTCTATCTGCAGCCCTTGCTGTACTCTGTAGCAAGGCAGGGTGGTTTTACGGTTCAGGAGTCAAGGCTTGACTTCGGCACAGAATTCCCATGCAGCGTTTGTCAGCATCCTTTATCTCAACAAGGTACTTAAGACAACACACCTGCCTCACTGGGACCCTCATGTGGCAAAGCCTAGGCATGTACTTGACTACCTAGATGAAGTGAGCGAATAAAACTTCTTTATTTCAGTTCTCTTTGAGTAAAATGAAGACAGTAATATTTTCTTCTGCCTTTGGCCTTGATGCTGCAAAAATATGGGCAGCTGCTCTCTGTTTTGTATTCTGCTGTCAATGATACAATGACCGCTCACTGCTCATGAGTAAAACAAATGAGGAGGTCTTTACAGGATTGTGGCATTAGACTGAAAACTCTGTAAAGCAAGGATGCATCCCATGGTGTGTTTTTATTGTGCTTAACACACTGGCATACTTAGCTCAAATAGAAACTCTGCCCTACTTCACCATTAATGACCGTATAATAATAAAAATAACATATGCACACTGTTATCCTGTGCACTCCCCAATAGCTAAGATCTCCCACAATATATGAGCAGAATCCATTTGTAATGTTTTTAGAAATTAAATATAGTGAGGCTATACCAGTGTCTATTACAAATTATTCCAGAAATTGATTGCATTTTATATAAACTAATTTCCTTTCCACACTCCTTCATCCCCCCTTCCCCAGTAATTTGTATCATATATTACTTCATGGCATATTTTAAGAATGAGGCAATCTAGCAAAGGGATGTAATTAGGTTTACAGGCCCCGCTTGGCAGCTGACGTTGACTGGCAAAAGAAAATAGAAATGCAAATCGGGCCTGTAAAGTTCTAATGCAGATGTGTTGTCAGCGGTGCTGCGCAAGCCGCAGGAGGGGAGGCAAGGCTGTCTTTGGGGCTGCAGAAGCCTGGGGCAGCCTGCAAGTCATGGACAGGAGGGTGGGAGAAAGAGGCTTTTAATCCATTCACCTTTCCTACTTTCATGAGACAAAACCTTTTGAAGTGATGTATAGGTCTGGCTGCTTGCAAACCAGATTATCTTGCATACAGTGCTGTTCGTTGTGCCCTTCCTAACTCCTCCTCACATATTTCGGTTTTGGAAAATGGCGAAGGGTACCTGTGTGCAAGCCAAGGCTATGATCTGGCTTTGGGCTCATCTTCAGATCAGCAAGCCAAAATCTGTGTTGTTGTTAGGTAACCTCTAGGCACACCAGCACATACAGGGCAAATTTACAGGGAGCGAAGTCTGTAACCCCATATTTCACTGCCACACATGCTGTGCTATTCTCCCTCCCATCACTTCCCTGCACTGATACCGCTGTGCTGGACACGCTCTCCCTTCTGCAGGCAGCAAGGGGTAGCTGCCCAGTTGTACCAGCATGCACCATGGTTAGACAGCATTGTAGGTGTTGACAGGCAGACATGACTGACAACTGGCTGTCATGTCAAATAAGTAGCTGTGTGGATACCAACTGTGGTGATGTAGTTGCTCAGCTGTCCTGGCAGGATGGTTAAAAAAAGTACAGAAGAATTTACTGTGTGGAAGAACTGGAGTGTTTCTGTTGCCTCTCCTGCAGCCTTTCAGCACATAACAGGAATGGTCATCTACCAGATAAACATAGCCATTAAGTAATGCTCATGAGCACATGTCTAAAAAGTATTGTAAATACTGCTTTGCTTACAGTTTAACTTGAAAGAACCGACTGCTGCCAGTGGCTAGTCTGTAATTCAAAGTATTATTTAATCGTCTGTTAAAAGAGAAAGCAAAATTTCAACAAGTTGGTCTCAATACAGAAAGGAGGTCTTTGAAAACTGTTTGACAGTTAGGGGTTTGATCCGAAAGGATGCTACGTTGTTAAATAGAACTGAGGTTTTATTTAGAAGTTTCTAATTAGTTTGCAAGAAGAGGAAATGCCACTTGCATTGCTGGGACACTACCTATGAATAGAAATTCCCTGCATGTAAAATATGAGCAGAATAGATGGCTGCTGTGAGCTCTGACCAAGGTCTGCAACCAAAGAAGTATTGCTTTTTTTCTGATTCTGGCCTAGAATAATCCACCAGAGCAAGGCCCTGATGTTTTTGTATGGATGTACTTCTGCAGAGCAATAATTGGCATCTGTCTTGGCTGAGAGGAGGCTGGGGTTTTCCTAGTGTTGTGACTTTGCAGAGGTTCAAGAAAAGAAATTGTACATCCTCCCCTTCTCATCTGCTTTTTACCTTAAGACTTCTCAACCCCCTTAGAAAAGGGGATATGAAAAGGATGAGTTTTCCTGTCGTTCAGTGAATGTCAGTTTCATAAGTGACAAGACATGCCGTACATCAGTTGTTGGTTTCTGCCCTGCTATGTTGAAGAACACTGATTAAGGTTTCCTTCTTGTCCCAGGAGAGAAGTGCAGTTAATCACAATTACCCCTTGCTCACATTGTCAGTTTGGGCCATGGCTTTTAAGAGTGGAGCAAACAGTGAGAGACTAAGAAAAGTTCCTAATTTTAAGACCCATTTCTTCCACTTCTGCTATTCCTTGTTCTCCAAAATAGCATTTCTTCTTAATTTTTACTTCCACTGAGATCTGCAGGGTTGCCAGAAAAAAACACCAATATGTATTTGCCATTGTGTGAATAGAACTCCAAGTGAAGCAAACCATATTCACGTGCTAATACCCAGCTCGTGAAAGAAAAAATGCCATATTGAAAGTTATAGGTTAGTTATATTCTCCCAAAACATGATGTGTCAAATAAAGCCTTAGACACTGCCAAGCTTATATTTCATGAAGCTTTGGACTGCTTAAAATGTATATCCTCGTTATTATTTTTCATTAAAAGAATTTTTCATCAGACTTTCACATTCATATGTTCACATTTTGAGTTAAACTGTAACTTTTCATCCTGTAAGCCTCTAATGAAAAGACTTCCACCCATTCCCAAAGGGAGCATGATCTAGAATGGAATGACGTATAACGAAAATCACTATTTGGACTAAAAAACAAGTGTAGTAAAGTATAGGAGAGAAAAATCTGATATTATACCACAATCCTTACTTCTCCAAGCCTTGCTTCTACCCTCTGCCCTCCACAACAGCAGAAAGAAAAATGTTTGACCAGGTGGAAGAACCAGCTAATAGAAAGGTGCACAGGGTAAGGAAGTTATTAAATCAAAGCTGGCTGGCTTTGAAAACATCTAGAAAAGGAAAAATATATCAGAATAAGTTTTTTCTGGTTAGCACTTTCATCATAAACAGTCTCAACCTACCGTAGCCCATACTGTTAAGAAGCATTTACGCTGGCTGATGTTGAGAAAGGTGATAGGAAAAAAACCCTTTTTGTATCCTAGTACCAGTATTTCCTTCTCTATGCACTGCAAATAAGAGCTTCAATTAGTGATACTCTTTAGATACCTCATGAAATACATTAAAATAAATGAAGACAAACGGAGCCCATCAGTGTGTTAGCAGCATGCTGAAATGCCATCTGGAAGGCATTGATTAAAGGGCAGGCACTGTCCCTGGGCCATGGTCAGCAAATGCTTGGAGTGAGGGTACTAATGATACACTTGCTTTGCAGAGAAGAGAGCAAAGGCAGCGACTTTTCCTGGTCTGAAAATGTCTCACCCCATTAGTTGATTCTCTGGTGTTACTTGTGGGGAGAGCGGGTGCTCCCGCATTGCCAGGGGAACTAGGATGCCTCCAGACAGCAAGCCAAGGTGAGGGCAGTGGTGTTTATGTGTTATTTTTTTCCAAGGAAGGTCTGTGGTTTTGCACCTGTGGATGAGAAATTAGTTACTTAGCACAGTCCAGCTCCATGTGAAGCCAGCAGGCTGAGGTTTACCATCCCGCATTTAGTGGTAAGTGCTGACGCTATGGTCCAGCAGTGCAGTGCAGATCCTGGTGATCCTCTTACGAGCGTGGGTAAGGCAGCACATTCTGCACACACACACGCACAGGTATGTGCATGGTGGATTAGGCTGAGCCGGATGCCAAGGAGTTGGTTGAGTTCATGACATTTTTTCCTTTGAAACCATAGCAACCACCGCAAAACAAATACTGGAATTAGAATTGAAATGCATTTCTTCTAATAAACACCTCTCTCTTTTCCCAGACTTAAGCCAAAAGTCATTTAAAAGGAAAAGATCTATCATAAATTGGGCTTTTTGGCGTGGCCCAGGCACTCACTTGGACAATGCACCCCTCTCCTCAACACCTGCTGCTCCTGGGAAGCTCTTTGGCCTCTTGCTAACAGCCATCTGTGAGGATGACAACCTGCCCAAACCCCTCTTGGTGAGTCCTAGGCTCAGGGCTGGCTCTTACAGTGGTGGAATTTCTTTGTGTAGTGAATGAGAACATGGGGACACTTTGTAAATGGGACACTGAAATTACCCAAGCAGAGAAACCAGAAGGAAACCTCATTTGTGGTTCTCAGCAAGAACTTTGGTTTTTAACATATGCTGTGGACAGGCCTGGTTAATAACAAATAGCTTGAGAAATGTGTGTGATCAGTCTGCTGCTCTGGGCTAATTATTCTTTATAGCCCACACTATAAGGCTGGTTCCCTAATCCTCACTTACGCAGTGTAAATAAATGCCACGTTCACACATCCTTTTTAAACCACTCCCTAGATCTCTGTAAAATCTCCAACTCCATAAATGTGGCATCTGCTGTCCCACACAGAGAGCCCACACGTGCATACCAATGCTTCCTGCCCTTAAGGAGGCAGTTTCAGAGCCTTTCTTGAAGGCATCCCAGAGCAGGCAAGCACTCTAGGTCCTCATTTTTGGTCTGACAGCGCCGCTGCAAAAATAGGTGGGAAGGCAGAGGCTGCAGGAGCATCTTTTCATCCTGTCTCAAGGCAGAGCTAGTGCTGTGGGTGCTCTCAAAACTAGTCCAGGAACATGAAAACGGTTGTCCTAGAACCCATTCCTAGGCATAATCAAGGCAGATATGTGGCATTTTTGGTCAGGACTGTAGGCTACCCTGTTGTCGATGCAGCAATTGGAACGTTTACAGAGTGGGAGTGAACCCCACAGGATTGGGCCCCTCATCCTAACAGCCCGACTTTTGGCTGGAACAACTTGCCAGAATCCCACTGAAATCAGTGGGATTATACCAGTTTACAAGAAGAGATGGTTTGTCTCCTAAGCTTGTGCTTGATGTGCTGCTTTATCACTGCCTGAATAGTGAGTCAAAGCAGGACTTTTCAGGTCTTTTAATAGTGTGGGTTTGTTATTTTCTTTCGAGGGGGAAGTGTGCATTTTTATAATTTAGGTTATTTAAATAAGTCCTCCAGAGATGGACTCTGTAAGAACCTGGTCTCTCATTCTCTCTGTCTGAGAGATGAGCCAATGCTGCATTTCAGAAATTTCTCCAGAACACAAATATTAGTAAATTTTTATCTGAAAAAACCCAAAGTTACTAAGCATAGAATCACAGCTTGGTAGACTTTGTGCTTTGAATCTTAAACACTGTGTTTATGCCACAAAATGTAACTTACTTCTGATTTCATGCAGCATCTCTGGAGAATGGAATACTGCATCTGAGGGACTATGTGGGATTTACCTCCAAAAGAAGGAAAATATCAGGGATGAATGCTGCAGGCATGTTTGATATCTCTGCTTCAGAGCTTCAAGCTTGCTTTCACAGCTGAAGGGCTCTCTTCTAGCCATTGCCACACTGAATTGTCTTACACCATTAGCTTCTTTCATGTAATTTTGTCTGGGTTTACTACTTCAAGAGGGGCTTTCCAGTTTTATCTTGTGGGTATTTTATTCAAAATATATTTTCAAAGCGTTTGTTCATGCGCTAAGATCCTGTGCTGTGGGACTCAGCCTGTTTTGACAGCAGAGCTCTAAATCCCTGCAAAGAAAATGGAGATGCTGACACAAGTCCTGCTGCCATGAAAGGTGCTCCTCCAAAGTGTCTGCACTTACATGAATGCTTGGCTTTCAACTTCTGCAAGACTGAGAAAGAAACGTTAAAGAAGAAAAGTAAAAATAATAGTTTCCAATAGACTTATTCGCATTGCTGTGTGTCAGGAAGACCTACCTTACAGCCCAGACAAGGAAAGTCACCAAAACCTACTGCTTAGCCATTACTGTTACAGTAACTTGGTTTAATGATGACAGAGTCTCCCCCAGTGTCCATTTTCTTGCCATTTCTTATGATAACTCAGTCCCCAGACCACTGTGTGCATGCACATAATCCCAGAGACTGTCTGCACGCGTTTCCCCTCGGAAGAGACAAACATGACAAATTCCACATCGCTTGGAGCAGGCCTGCGGAGAGGTGACAAGCATGTCTGAGAGACAACTCACAGGAGACTGCAAAGAATTAAGCAGCTGGAAAATATCATGTACATACTACCTCAGGAGAGGTCTCTGATTTCAGCATTTCCTTTTCTGCTCTTTTTCCTCTCTTATTTAGCAGAAGAAATCAGGCCCTCCCATTATTTTAAAAGCTAGGCAGGAATCTGCTTGTTTTCCCTTTCCTTTTAAATATCTCAGGTAGTGAGCTGCCTACCTGTTTACTGCTTTGCAGCCTCATTGGCTTCAGAGGAGCCGTAAGCCAAGCTTTAGCCCCCTCTGGGTGACCTCCCAGGCAGGAGCACCTTGCCCCAGGGGTGGTCCCACTAACAGCCCCGAGCTGCTTGCAGAGTATGATACCACTCACACGAAGCAAAGGGGGTAAAAATCTGACTCTGATCTGCTGTAGAAGTGCAGATAGATATTAACAAAGCACTTTCCAGCTTAGATAAAATCTCATTTTTTTCAGACATCAGGCATGGAACAGAAGTCTTCGTCTCTGGTTGGTGATAATATTGAACACACTCATATCTTCCTGCAAAGTGGTGTCTGGCTGAGGCCACTGCCAGAGGCAGAGCTTTGGATTAGGTTGACCACTCTCCTTTTCCCATACCACAGTGGTTATATATTTAAATGACTTGGCTAAAACTTGCACAGATCCTGGAAGATCATGCAGGAGGTTAGTGCTCAGCAGTGGCCGCACAGTATTTCTGAGGGGATGTTTTCCAAAATCAGTGCCCCAGACCACAGCTTTGCTGTGCAGTTTGGCATGGCTTGGAGGATGAGCCTTGACTTGTGTTTGATTTGTGAGCTTTTTTAGGACTCAAAGGTTTTCACCTGTGGCAAAAGTGGCAAAACTACATTTTAATGGCACTGGACAATAAAATATATTTCTGAGAAAGCCTTTCTGCCTTTTAATTTTGTTTAGGACATGCTTTCCCTCCTTTACCAAGAGGGCCCTTCCACCGAGGGTATTTTCAGACGCTCTGGAAGTGCAAAAACCTGCAAAGAGCTCAAGGAGAAGCTTGATTCAGGCGCTGAAGTGGACCTAGCCTGTGAATCCATATTTGTGACAGCATCTTTGTTTAAGGTATGTGAAGAATGTTCCTTTCCCCTTTTTGGGTGAGAGCAGCGCAGATCCCGGGCACAAACAAGTAGGACTTTTCCCCAGGGACAGGCCCAAAGAGGACTCGGTGGGCTGAATTAAGAAGAATGGGCTGGCACATTAACATTGTGAGGATCTCCAAAGGAGGCTAACACTGGGTTAGGATGAGGAAGAGCACTAGCCAGCTTGTTTTGCTACCAGCTTTCCTGAGGTGTCAGCTACAACTTGGTCCTGTTACTCTCTTTATCTCTGCTTCACATCAAAGAAATACTAGAAAGGCAGGTTTGCAGACCTGTTCACTTACTCGTCAGTAATACCCTACAGTACAGACCCTAGCGAGTGTGTAGTGTTGCCCAAAATATTTGGATTAATTTTCCCATGCATTATCTTTTCTTACAGGCTTGTATGTTAAAAACAATGATGTTCCTTGTGCAAAAAGCATCCCAAGCCTTCAGTAAAATTTCAGCTACAGGGAGGATCAGCATATTTCTTTTCACATTTTAGTACAGTGCACCTGTTTATGTGTAGTTTTTGCTTAAAAGAAATAGTAATCTCCATTCTTAAGCAAGCACAGCTTCAACAGAATAATTTTATTGCAGAAAACCATTCCTCTTGCAACCATGTGAGAGGTTTTGATGGGTGAGGTTTACACAATTATTTTCCAACTGGTGGATTTAGGATGTGCATTTAGGGCAGGACAGCTGCACCATGCGAAGTGCTGGTGTGCAATACTCATCCCATGATAACAGTTTCACTGAGGGGCAATTGCTTAGCATTTATAACAGTGAAGAGTTACCACATAAGAGCAAATGTGTTATTCATGTACATTATAGCTTCCCTTACCCTAGCTTGTTTGGGAGGTTAGGATTTGGGCTTTTTCCCAAGTTGCAACAGTTTGCCCGCCAGTGGTTGAGGTATTAGGAAACAGGAGCAGCAAGGCTATCCATGACTAGCATAAGTACTTCATTACCAAAAGGGATTGATTAGGGGAAGGAAGGTATGGGGTGCCTTGGAGGGCTTATGGTCTGGTGGTATTGGAGGTTGTCAGCTAAGGAGAAGAAACAGGGACTACAGATGAAGTTAAGTGATAAGTAAAGACAGACATTATACAGCATCAAAATAACTGGTCCCACTGCAGGTTTTTTAGTTCAGCAATAGCAGATGAAGCATCCAAATACCTCTGTTTCGACAGGAAAGGGTGAGGAAAGGGCAGGAAAATATTCACTTTAAGCATAATCCAAAGTACTTCTTTATCTCAGATGATTTTCTGCTGGTTTTGGTTGCTGTGTGGAACAAGATGCTTGTCAGCTAGTGCTGTCCCACTGATACATCCTCTTGTATCTGCATATCTTATTCCTACTCCCTCCCGCGCTCCAGAACAGCTGTTCACATGTTTTGTTCTTCTTGTCTTTTGATAAGGATTTTCTTCGCAATATCCCAGGCAGCATTTTGTCATCCCAGCTCTGTGATAAGTGGGTCTCTGTGATGGATCAAGGAAATAATGAAGAAAAGATAAAAAGCATCCAAAGGTAGAGTTACTTATACTCTCTGTATTCTTTTCCTATAAATTTATATCCCACAATGCAGAATCCCAAATATTCAACTTACAATTTTTTAAAAATAGATGCTAAAAATATCTTTGTATATGACAGAGCATTGAAACTTACATATATATTTAAGCAGTTGCCTGTGTGGGACAATTTTCTGACTCTCTTGTCCTGCTTTTCTGCCTTTTGTGGATACCAATAAATAAATGAAATATCCTTTCATGAAAAAAATATTTATAGTATATACACTGTCCAAGACCTGGATTTCTCCTTGACACCAAACCCAAAATCATCCACAGGGAACTTCGGGGTCCTGGGTGAAAGGGTAGCTGAAATCAGTTCCTCATATATTCCCCCTCATTCATCTCAAATTTTAGTGACCATTTTGAAGCCAAAATGGAATTGTGAATGAAATACTGGAGCATAGTGACAAGGGAAGCCTCCAGCCTTGCAGGTGATATAAAACAGATATAAAACAGGGCAAAGTTTATGTCATGGGAAACAGAGCTTTGTACACTAGGTGACCTCGTGCTTACTTACATACGTGTATACTTATGGCAACTAGATGGCATGGAGACATAACTGAACTGTTCGGTTAAGTGAATAGTGAATTATCAGGCAACTTAGGTGAAATACAGTTTCATGTCATACATTGTACTTGGTTCATTAGTTTGACAGAGTGTAATTTTAGTTCTGTGTTAGGGTGTTTTCTGTCCTCTCAGAAAACTGTTCAGAGATGTGTCACAGTGAGAGAAAGCAGCTGAGCAAGAACACCTCTTTGACACACTCCCTGATTTAATTAGTGGACCATGTTTCTGTATTTTCATTATCTTGACTTGTGTGTATCTGTGGAAAAATGGTTTCATTTTGTACAGTCACTAATTTGAAGAATTACATATCTATATGTTTTCAGGTTAATAGAGCAGCTCCCCAGAGCTAATGTTGTTCTCTTACGTTACATCTTTGGAGTACTGCATGGTATAGAAATGCGATCTGAA
Source organism: Fregata magnificens (assembly GCA_013389945.1). Classification (NCBI taxonomy): domain Eukaryota; kingdom Metazoa; phylum Chordata; class Aves; order Suliformes; family Fregatidae; genus Fregata; species Fregata magnificens. Next base: position 278,345 of record WAAD01018803.1, read on the forward strand.
GAGAACCAAATGAATGCATTTAATCTGGCTATCTGCATTGCACCTAGCCTGCTCTGGCCCCCTGTTTCCTCCACTCCTGATATAGAAAGTGAATTTACAAAAAAGGTAAGAGATACTGCAATGTAGTAAGAAACCAAATCAACCTCCATCCTGTTCAACCAGGCTGTTGTTTACAAACATGAAAACAGTCAGTACCTCTTCAGATCAGGACTTGTCCTCTTATCAGGGCTCCAGAAACGTTCATCGGTCCATTCTCATAATCTACCTGGAAGAAGGGGAGGGAGATCATACATCAATACCCAGTGTATTAGCAAAGTGCTTCTCTCATCAAAAAAACCTCTGGTTGTGGTGACCTTGGAACAGGACAGAGTAGAAATGGAAAAGATGTATACAGGGATGTATACTGGGACATTTTAGCTGGGCCTGGCTGTTTTCCTCAGGCCCAGTAGATCAGGAGAGGAGTTCCTGCCTGTCGGGGGGCACATCATGGATGGGCAGTTTGCTCCTGTTCCTCATCTGTATGGTGAGCTTGCTCTGAGTGGAATAATGGAAGATCTGACAAGATATCTCTCTCCCATTGCTTCGTTGCAGATTTCTAGTCTGGTACAGTTCCTCACTGAGAATTGCTGCAGGATTTTTGGAGAGGAAATTACCTCCCTCTTCGGAGAAATACTGATGACGTGCAAGAGAGAGAACGGTTCAGGTAATACAGATGATGTTTTGATCCTGTTAGACAGCTAAAGTCAGCCAGGCAAAAGATTAGTATATTCCATGGAAGAATGGTGTTTCCTCTTCATGTGGTGTTCCCAGATACTGCTGTTCTCTTTCCTTTGCCCAAAGTATTGGTGATAATCACTGATTCAGCTTATCATAGACCTGGACTGTATCACAAAATGCTCTCCCAAAGAATCCCATGCTCCTATTCCAGTCATCTGAGCCACTATGTTAAAAAACGGTGGAGGGGAAACAAAGAAACAGAAAGAAAAAAGTCTGGAGAAGGTTTCATCTCAAGTCTAGAATTTTTGCCCCAGCCTATGTTTTCCCAGAATATCAGGAAGTCCATGATCAACAAAGGTTATAACACAGCTGTCACACCATTATATTAGAGTTGAAAGCATCTATTCTTCGTTATCAAAAGAGAGAGATCTCCAGAGTTTCAATGGGACATCCAGATTTTGCTCCTAGCACAGAAAAATCATGGAACTGGTGACTGAAAATGTCTAACAGAATAGTTGGCAGAGCATTCCAGAATATCATAAATGCTCTTTTTCTCTCCAACTCTGTGATAGTATTGATTTTGACTGGACTTTTGGGTCTCTCCTTAAAATATTTCTAACGCAGCATTTCTATAAAATAAATTTTGTCACAGCTGGCCTACACTAAAAGTGTAATGGCACTTGCTCCAGCATGCCAGACTGACTCAGTGTGGCCGTCCCAAACTCCTCGTGCTCTGTCTCCCATGAAATTTGGTGAAATCCAGTGAAATTGCCCTGCCCCCTCCCCAACAGTGGAAGCACATGAGATCTGCTGTGCTGGGATGTGCTGGGACTGAGAGCTCAGGCCCACGATAGGTTGCAGCAGCTGAACAAGTTTCCAGGCACGTACTGAGGCATGGTGACTGCTCATGCGTGAATTCTGCTGCAAATGTGAGATAAGTCAGCTTAGCGTAGCCCAGAGCAAAAGAGATTTAATGTAATTCCAATTATTGCATATACAGAATAGGGCCCAGGTGTGCACTGCTCAGTGGAAATGAGGTGACTGTTTAAACTGAGACTAGAACTTTCTTCATAGTGTTGCTCCTAAAAATATTGTATTTTGTGGAAGACGGTAAAAGTACAAAGTATACCCTGTTTTCTTCATTTGTTAAATTAAATTAAATTAAATTAAAGGTTAAATGTTGCCATCAATATTCAATAACAAAAAGAAAAATTCAATAAATTACCGATTCAATATACTGTATGTAAATTATTGTTTACAGCTGGATTACCTACTACTAAAGTTCCCCACTTAAAAAAAAAAAAAACAACAGAAAAAACCTAACCCTTATTTGTGCCATTATCTTATATTTCTTGACGGAACTGCAACTTAGCACTCATATCAGTTTTTCCATTTCAAAATTAGACAGTAATTTTTTCTGAAATTATTGGCATTTCTGCTTGAAGAGTCTTTAAAGGGCGAATGCTCCTGAAAGTAAAGGATACTTGCCAAAAAAAAAGAAATGCAGCTGCTTGTCAGCAGGGTGGTTCAGTCACTGATGTGTTAACACTTGGTTTGTCCTTGCAGATGCTGCTTCTCTCCATCTGAATGACTCTTCCTATGACAGCCTGGAAAATGAGGCAAACGATGAAGCTGACTCCTCTTCCAGCGACTGGATTAAGAACCGAGATCAGGATAACAGGAGCAGGGAGTCTGTCTTCACTCTGAGCGATGGTGATTCGGAGCAGACGGAGGTGGATGAAATCCCAAGTAAAACCAAATCGAAACAGTTGACAATTTCTGTTGACGTACACCATAAGTTTTCATCACAAGAAAACTCGGAGAACGAGTCTCTCTGCTCCAATGCACTGGGCTTCTCTTCAGCCACCACCTCGGGCGCTCTCAAAACCCTGAGGAGACACAGGCGCTCCTCAGAGCCAGCAATTGGCGTCCTCGCCCCCAGCTTTGCCCGCGTTGGTGATGGTCATGAGAAGGCAACACGCAAAGCCAGCTGTGACGTTGTCCTGTCTCACGAAGACGAAGACTATCTCCGTCAGCTTCGGTCATTGCAGATGGAGGGGCAAAAGCTTATCAATCAGAGCTTGATTATAGGGATTAATATTGGTAAAAGTGACAACACAAACCAAAACATTGAAAAGAAAGACTTGTCCCATTGCCTGCTGCCTCCAACGCCAGAGGGATTAAATATTTGCTCAGGATTTAGCTCTTCTAGCCTGTCTTCTCCTGGGACGTCTCCATCTGTGTCATCGATGAGCTCTCTGGACAGTGCTTTCTCTCAATTTTCAGACCAATCTGTGTTTACCCCAACTGAAACTTCCTCCCCTTTTGATGGCACTTTTCAGTCGCTAAAGAAACGCGAAGACACTGCTGCTGAAGCAGCTGATGACTATTTGGTTACACCCACCAGGGTGCCACCTTCTCCACAACCTACCAATGCTTTGGCTGAGGAGGGCTTGGTGGAGCCCAACAGCAGGCCAGCGCCCCTGCAACCTACTGGTGGAGTTGACAGCTATTTGATTAAGCCTGACATTCAGCCATTACCTCTGAAAGTCACAGAAAGAGACAGACTTCATGATCCAAGATCAAAGAGGAGGTCTAGAAGAGCATTACAGCAATCCAAAGTTTGAAGAGACTGACCAAAGCTTTTTTGCGGAGGAATCTTAACGCTTAAAATAAACACCATAAAGAAAATGCCTTTGGTGTTAGTATGTGTTCATTTTAAGTTTAATATCGAGGTTGTTCAAGTTCAGTTGAGCAGTCCCCAGATTCACAGGTTTTCTTTTTTTAGGAAACTGTCTGAGTAATGTTCCCACATAAAGCTTTGCAAGAACATTGTAAGAATAATAAAAATTGCTAAAAAGCAAGCAAACAGAAATCTCCCGAAAATCTGGAAGGGCCCCAGGAGGTAACTAAGAGAAGCACCCTGTTCTCTGAGCCTGCCAGGGTGGCAGGGTGCCTGCTGGGCCTCTCCCCTTCACCACTTGTGTGTTGAGCCTTGCGGATGTGAGTCCCAGTCCTTTGTGGTTTTGATGTATGTGCAAAGTCAGCATAGATTCCATAACTGTGGTATTATACTACTGTTCTGAAACTGATAGGTATTACCTTCATTGTCCTCCAAGGAGTAAGTGTATTGTTTTCTGTATGTTTATAAGGTATGTTTGATAGGTGTAGTTATTTCTTTCACACTGCAAAAGAAAGAAAAAAATAAGCTCAAAAATATGTAAAGAGAAATGCTGAAGCTTGTAACTAACACCTCGCAACTCTGTGTTTCATTTATTGTGCTTCGTTGGCTGTTCTGTTCATGTTTAAGTTGTGAATAGTTTCTTAACATTGCTGTAAATGGCATTATGTATTATTGCAAGCAGAACACATGTAATTTTATTATGCAGCATCTAAAACATCATATAATATATTAAAAGTAATGCATTATCTAAATGCTTTGAGTTTGTATAATATATCCTGATAAATTTTGCTATTATATATGTTCTGAAAAAATGTGTATTTTTGTACTTGCAAAAAACTGCTGCTAATTTTACGAGTTCTGTTTTGTTGTTACAGCACTGGTATTGATGTGTATGCGTTCAATGCTATATATTAAATATTATTTGTTATGTCATAAATTCAATTTATATTCTGTGTAATTTTTTTTTAGGTGTCAGTTCTACAAGCTATTGTCAGTTCTACAAGCTATTGCTGAAGCAAAAGTCCCAGTGATGCCACTGCAAATCTTGCCTGAGGAAGGACTGCAGCATTTTTCCTCCTCTTTGGGTGGCATCCTTTATACTGTATGTCATCATCCTGTTAGCTTTTGTAAATTTTAGTAATATTCAGACAAGAATTCGTACCCTTTTGCTCTCCTTCTAGAGAAATGAGGGTGTTTTCAGCTAACGGGATGCAGTTAACAAAATGGAGGTACAGAGAGATCTTTGCAGGTACTAGATATTAGGTTTGGGAGCAGGGAAAGGAGGGGAGTGAGACACTGTATGAGAGCAAGATTTATTCTTTAATATTAGCAGGGTTATAGGGAAAGCAAGAAGGAACAGCAGGGCTAAACTAAACAGATCTGGGCATCTGTGCATTTGTACAGTGCTTCTGAAATTGCATTGATTCCTTCATTAGCCTTCCATTTTCAAAAGCCCTCCCCACTCCAGTTAATACTGGCCAGTAATGGAGTTTCAGATCCTATTCTGCTTAGCTATGCTCTCGTAAAGGTGCTTATGCTCCTAAGTCACTGCACATTTCTGAAAAATGTGAACACTGTCTAGTGCTCTAAGCGGTTTCCAAATACTACCAGCGTAAAAGGTTTTTAGCTCTGTATCAGACAGAATGGATACTCTCCAGCAGATGGGGGGAGGGATGTTAACAAAGTTAGAAATATCCCTACTTGAACATATAGAATCAGAGCGTTATTATTTTGGGCTCTAATCCTGCAAATGTTATATCTGTGAGCAGAGCTGCATTTGTGGAGGCCCATGTAATGCAATAAATCGTCATGCACTTAGAACTATACCAGCATGTATAATTGTGTGCAGGCCTGAAGACTTACTGCAATTTGTTCTTTTTCATCTCTTTCAAATGCAACTATTTTAATAAAAATGGTAATATGTAGAATCTGATCTGTAATAGTCACCTTCCAAAGGCAAAATTGTTTGTATGTGTTTTGAGACCTGTCATCTAATAGTCCTACATATGCATTTCCTTTAAAACAAAACAAAAAGATGCTATTTTGAAATAAAACAGCTACTCTGCATTTCTTTTTGAAACGGTAAAAAGCATATTGCCATGCTGCCAAGATTACATCAAGTAGCAAATGCTGATTCATTGCAACAATAATAAAGTTTTAGAAAAATCTCTAGTCTCTGCAATATAAATGTTCTGTCCTACAAATGAGATCTTCCAGCAAGTCATTTATCTCTGCTAGTCTGAAGTAAAAGTATATCCAAGAGTGCTTCGATGTGAAACAAATTATGTGTCTGCTTTTGAGTTGTAGCTATGCTAGAGTGCTTTCAGCTTTAAACATATGGTGAACAAGCTGGATGTAGACCCAGTACAATTTAAAATGCACTCCTGTCTTAGAAGACACACACCCTGCTGCTGCACGAGGCATGTTCTGTGCCAATCACAAAAAAGAGCACTAATGGAGAAGATCACTGTCTGCAACTCCTTGCTGAAGGAATTAAATGCTGTTATGATCCAAAATGAACTATACTGAACCTTTTCAGAGTGTCAGATGCGACTCTGAAGACTGCAGTAAGCAGCAGCTTTGGGTATGCTGTTGTTGGGAGGCCAACATTTAATATACTGGGGGTCCCTGCTGCTCTCTTCCCCTGGGCACCCCCATGGGCTGGGATGGGATCTCTGGTCCAGGGAATATTAAAAAGAAAGTTTTGTAACTTTTTTTATGGCTCTGCTGACGGCCTGTGGGAAGGTGTTGGGGTAAGGGTGGCCCCAAGGGCTGAGCCCCCACTTCTGCCCTGGCTCCAGCTGGGTGCCCCAAATGCTGGGGTCCCTGGCGAGGTCCTGCGCAGGTCCCGGGCACCGCAGGGCACCACATCTTCCCCAGCTGCCTGCCTCCCTCAACTGGCAGTGGAGGGTGGCTGCTTTGGAGAAGGTGCCTGAGTTTTAGGGACAAATGGTAGGTGAGAGGTTTCCAGAATGTTTTCTTCTTTTCTGGAGTAGCAAAGCTCCACAGAAAAAAAAAAAAAGACTGGCTTCGGGAAGAAACAGTGGCAATGACTCCTCATTCACTGCTGTCAAGCACACAAAATGGAGCAAACTGAGAAATTACCTCCTTCACTTGGACTTTCTGTCCCACAGGGGTTCATGATCTCATCACTAATGAGCATCTTGCCTCTGTACAAGTACTAACCATCATTCCTTTCAGGTGATTCCAGCGATTAATATCATGTAAATTTAGAGCAATTTGTTCTCAACCTGCATTGAAAGTTTTTGCCTTTTTTTTAGCCCTGGTAAAGGGTTTATGTGCCTGAAATGTCATGGTCTGGGTTTTTTTTTTTTTTGGGGGGGGGCGTTGTGGGCTTTTCCAGTTCTCTCCAGCAGTCTCATAAATGCTACTGCTTCATCCCTGCAAGCTTTATCTCTCCAGCACAGCCCAATTCAGCAAGCGGGAAGACATGTCCCATCTATTTTCTGCTTAAACTAGTTTGTAGAGTTCAAGCAAAACAGATTATACGTCATGGGGCTGAAGCATGACCTTTAAACTGAATGTGTCCCTCTATCCATGACTTGAAATCACCAGATTTCTGTTAATACTTGCTGGTCCAGCTCCTTTCTTGTTCTGGGGACATATGTGGCTCCAGGATCTGGTGGTTAGCATCTCATTTCCAGCTCTCCTCCTGATCTGCTGTATGGCATTTGGCAAACTTATTTGCCTCCTCTGCTCCCTATTTTGTACCACTAGTCTTTTGTCTAAAAGTCCTAGCTTGCTGGGACAGGCTAGTGGTTGCTAGTGTTTGCACAGTGCGCAGCACAGGGTGGGGTGCTGCAAGTGTGGGACCTGGAGAATGGTGCTGTTGCACAAGGAGCAGGGTGAAACCCGTTGACAGCCCTGAGTTTTTTATGACTGTGGTGACCTCTGTGTTAGATGGGGAACTTGCTAACCAAGTTGCTTGGTAGCACGGAGCTGTTATTTAACTTTCTACCACATCCACAGCCATGCCCGCGCCCATTCAACTGACCTGCTTCACGGATGCAAAGTCCTGGAGGGTGGCGGTGAGAAGTTCTCTCTTGAAAAGAAAGAGAACTGCAGATTCTGACTTTTTCACTTTCATCCATGCATAACCAGACATGACGGAGATCGGGAGATCAGGAGGTGGCCAGTGCTTTTGGGAACGACACAGGCACGTGCACTCAAATGTATGTGCACATGGTGAGGCTGCCGTGACCCAGGCGCACAGACCCGCTTCACATGCCTTGCAGGCTGACCTGTGCAGCTACTGCATTTCCAGGACAACCTCAGTTAGCTGGACCTATAAGCCTCCTCTCATTTTCATCCATAAAAACACAGGGACATGGGATAATTAATGCTGGAAGAGGCCTCAGGAGGTCTCTGGTCCAGCCTCCTGACACAGGCTTGCATGTCTATGTAGCTCATGTCTGGAAGAAAGATAGCAATACTCCAGCAATTCAGTGCTATTCATCATGGCTGGAGAAATTTAGCAAAAGGTAGCTGGCTCAAACGGCTAAATAAAATCTTTTGGAACAGATGATGATGATGATTTTTTAAAGAAAATGTCTAAGAAACCAGCAAAAGCTGTAGTCTTACACCTAATCTTCAGGTTATCCCAATAACCTTTTTATTAGGAGCAGAGACTATGATACACGCTTTCCCTCAGCATTTAACATCTCCCCGTATCCTGGGTCCAAAATACCTGAATACGCGTAAGGAGATTGGCGTTGGTGAAACCACTGGACAACCTCATGCGCTCACAGCGTTTTGAGGGGTCATCTAGAGGAGGACCCAAGGCACTGGCCACACTGGGGGCTTTTCCATCGCCAGGGGCTGATGCGGGGAGAGGCTGAGCGAGCAGCCGTGTTAAGCCTCGTCTCTGGCATTTGTGCAAGGCCACTTCCCCTTGGAAGATTCCTTCGCTCCTACCAAGTATAAGAAGCAGTGGAGCATGATGTCTGCCGGCTAAGCAGAGCCCTACATAAACATCAAAGGAAGTGAGCCAGCTCTCTCATTCACAGAAACCCTTGCATGATTTCACTTACTCTCAAGATTAGTTACCAACCTCTCTGTACTGAGGCCACCATCAAGCTAAACTAATTGACCTGCTAGTGTCCAAAGGGGAAGACTCTTTGGTTAAAGGTGTTGAGTATTTCTGTTAGGACATGGCTGCTACACAGGGCCTAAAGGTTTTGGGCATCACTTGTGTTTTATAAATATGTTCAGTGCACTTTGTAATGATTTTTCCTTGATACTGGGTTTGCTCCAGGCCTTATTTTGTTTGGATTTCATAGTGGCTTCACTGCAAATGTCAGCAGTTCCTCGAGGACAAGTACTATGGTAGCTGCTGCCAGTTGCATTAAGTTAAATATTTCAGAATTTAGCTATTCAGTGACCCTACGTAGGAGAGGTGTTTTCAATACAGAAATTATTTCTCTGCACTTGATTGTGTTGTCACAAACTATTTCCATCAGCCTGCTACAAAACTGCTCTCAGATGCAGCTGTAATTCTGATGTGACCATTGAAGGCAAGGCTCTCCTTCTCCTCCTTTTCCACCTCCTCCTCCTCCTCCTCTTCCACCTCCTCCTCCTCCTCCTGGGTAGAGAGAGCTTCTGCAGGGTTTCCTGCTGCCCTGGGGGCTGGGATGGGCAGGGGGTGGTGGGTGGTCTGCCAGCCGGGGAGGGAAGGGACAGGGCCACACTGCTGACATACACAGCTGGGGCTACGTGATCCCAGCAGAGGGTCTAGACAATGAACCCCCACAGTAAGGGCTGATGGAGCAAGAGCGACCTGTGGAGGGCACCTGCTGGTGGTTAAAGCCTGGCTGTGGGAACATGAGGACCCCCCAGGGATCAGAGGGCAATGCCGGGTGCAGGATCGCAGGCACCCCAGCTGCGCCAGGGGCGCCCCAACCTGTTCCCTGGGACCGTCAGAGGAGAGGGGTCAGCCCATGATCCCTGGGTGAACCCCACCGAGGAGCCAGTGGGGCCACCCCCTCCCCAGGCTGACAGTGGTGAGCACCTGCAGGGGTGTGGGGCTCACGGGGGGCTGCAGGGGAAAAGCATTTGGGCACATCGTACAATTTCTCATAAGGTGTATTAAGGGGGTTGTGGGAATGTGCAAGACTTGTTATTGGATGTTTACGGGAAGGATCAAAGGCAGGGAAAGGGAGGGATCAAGGTGAACTGGGGAGGAACCAGTTTGAGAAAACAGAGGAAAAAGGAGATAAAAGGCGCTGGTTCTGGGTAGTTCTGGGTAGCTGGCTGGTCAGTATGCTTGTCTGACCGAGCCCTGCACCCCAACACCACAGCCAGCCCTACAGTCTTACTAAATATTCTTACTTCATAACAAGAATAACTATTTATTACTACTAATAATAATTACTCTTACATTCTTTCCATCCACCTTCTGTGCAGGCACACCATCTAACCTGACCCTGTGTGAGAGACCACCAGCAACCTTCAAGCCAGACTAGTGGGCAGCTGCATGAGACCCGAGTGCCGGCAACTGGAGCGGGACCCCGAACCTCAGAGGCTGGTGGGTGCCGGTGCCCTTGCCAGCACCTGGGCAAACCAGGGCCTGAGGCCACCACTGGGGCAGACTGAGTAGCTAGTGCCAGCTACCGGAGAGACCCATTTTCCATGTGTGGGTGCGTATTTCACTAGTGGACGTTAATCCTGATCAGACAGAGAGGAACAGTAAGTGCTGCCCGTGCTGTTCACGTGTGTGCAAGCACTGTGTGTCATGTGTGTGTAAGCTGCCTTACAACAGAGTCAGCAAACAGTTTTGAACAAGAAGGGGTTTTTTTAAATGTCAAGTGCCCCATAGACAGCTTGCACAAAAGATGTGATGTAAAATGTATTGAAAGGACTTAGGGTGGGAGAGAGACAATCCCCCACATCCAGCTGGAGCCACCAAGGGGTCAGTCACCATTTGCTATGGGGAGCAGCTCATGTGGACCCCCAGCCTCACAGCAGGCAATAGCAGCTTTGTTAACACAAGCAGCCTACTTAAAATATTTTACCTGAACAAACCGTTTTTATCTGAAACACCATTGAAAGCACCAAGACGACCCATTCCCCTAGCAGAGCTGGGGGGCTGGCTTGGTGGGGGTGATGGGAAGGAGGCAGGGCTGCGGTCAGGTGCTTTATTGGCACATCTGCTTGGGAAAGGGATGTCTGACACCACCGTCCCGTGTCCACAAGCGCCTTTGACTTGAGGAACCTGAGGTGACCAGGCAGCCAAGGAAGTTCATGCCCCAAAGTCACCTTTTCAAGCAGGATTTGGTCTCCACGGATCAGAGCAACGAGGACAGGTTGGCATTGAAAGATGCTCTTTGTTGCTCAGGCCCATCTGAATACTTCCATGGCATTGCTATCCCTCTACTAAATATCCAAATACTTGCAGAAATGTGCAGCATCTGAATAATGTCATACGTTTCATGCAGTGATAGCATGAAGAGTCTGGAAGGTCAACTTCAGCACAGTGCCTAGGCTTGGGCTTAGCTTAAATGCGTAAATAGCCCCAGAGAAGTCCAATAAGATCATTTAGGTCCTTAAGTTCCTTACTGGGCTGGAGCCCATGTGCCTGTTTACTAAGTAAATTAGAAACCATACCAGACGTTCCCACACTGCTGGAAAAAATGCTCCCTATCAAATTTCCATTTACAATTTTAATTTCTATTACAGAGACCTATCTATTGTTTTATAAATAAAGACTTTGAAAATATTTTTCCATTGTCTAAGAACTAAGAAAAAATATTCAGTACTTTTGCGTCCTGTCTAGGTTTAAAAAAAATGAAGAATTTGTTCAATAAAATGTTTGGCAAAGCCAAAGCCTGAATTTTTTGTATTTTTTTACCTTGGGATATGAGTTTACAGTATACTTGTCTGAGGTGTGTAAATTCAACAGCATAGTAATTGGTTTATTACACAGAAACCGGAGGCTCCAGCTTTGCCAAGAATTTTTACTGTGTAAATTCTTCACTTTTCTCACCTTCAAAAAGGCCATAAAAGCCACAACTCTGCAAAGGGGTCTCTGTGAACAAAATCCCAGACCTGCCTCATGGTCAGGAGACCCACAAGATGTGGGTGCAGAGCAGGTCCTATTGTAAAATGGGTTGCTAGTCCAGGCCCATCACTCCAAGGTATTTATAGCCTTAATACAGTCCCTGTATGAATTCACTTAGCTTTCTGTTAGGAATGCATAGGCTCTCATCTCATAAAGGGATGGATGCTCTCAAATCTGATATTCTTCTGCGGCTGGCACAGAATCAGGTCCTGAAACCTATTTATTTTTAAATAAATTTATTTTATTGGGGTTTATTGCAATGAACTAAGCAGGTAAGTGTGGTGCTGCTGGGAGATGAGCGGGGTGCATGGAGGGCTGAAAGATGCCTGTGGTCAGGACATGGATTAGGGTATAAAAATGCTTTGTGTGTCCACGAGGTGAGAAGATGCTGAGGCCATGCGATGGGGCAGGGTGATGGCAGGCTCTGGGGAAGCGGCTGTGGTGCCCGTGCTGCTCCGGGACTCCAAAGCACAGTCAAAACCCCGCGGGAGTCCCGGAGCAGCACGGGCACCGCAGAGAAGGGGAGGAGGTGGGATCGGCTGCTGAGCTCCCAAACACAGGGAACAGCACCTCTCTGCTCTTCAGGTCCGGGTCCCCAGCTGGGATGTGAAATCCGTCCCGAGGAGGAACAGGGAAAGGACAGCCCTCCAGAGCAGGACAGGGACTCCAGAAGCCTGGGTCCACATCCAGACCAAACACTGATCTGCTTCTCCATCCTCGAGGCACCCCAGGAGACCTTTCGCTGCTTGTTTGCAACAGAGAAACAGTTCCAAAGTACCTTCTTCTGAATTATATTCTAAAAAAAAGGAAATAATCTCACTGCAAGCTGCAGTTCCTCCAGGCCAGAGCATCAGACCAGGAGCAGGCATACAGGTGGTCTGTGGCCACAGTTCTGCCTGACCCTGCTGCAAGACCTCCGGTGCTCGATCCCCTTCCCCAGGGCTGTTTCCTGGCCATACTTTAGATGTACAGCCCACATAGGATGTAAGGGGGAACTGGTCTACCCTACCCTGTCTATCCACCTATATTTAGACATGTCAATTCAGCAGACACACGCTCCCTCCAAGGAGCTTTAAGGCCACTTTCTTCTCCCCATGCCTATAGAGGGAATGCAGGCACTACCTGTGGGAGGAATGATTCCTTAGTCTCCCAAAATCATTAATAAAGAATACGCCTAATCCATGGGAGGTACTAGATCCCAGCCTTGGAGGGAGAACCTGTCTCATGGCATATGGATCATCTACCTTGTCGAAGAGAGTGTCCATCACACCTGGAGTCATCGGTTACTAGTGGTGTAAACCACCAGCCCGATGCTTCTTCTATTTCCAGAGACAAAGTGGCTCTGATATTACACTTGTCACCTTCACTGGAAGAGCTTACGGTCCTTTTGTTGTTACAAGCACCTTGCTGGTTTTGTTTCTGCCTGTCTCTCATTGTTGATCTCCTATTTGGGTGACACTGGAATAACTCAACTCCACAATGTGCCTGCATGTGCCAGACCAAGCAGGTCGGGGTTCAGTTCCAGCAGGTGAGTCCATGGGGAGAAGCACGGTCATTTTACCATGAATTTCCATATATCTGCAAGTCAAAACAAAAATTAAAATATCTCACATCCTACAGGGGTGTAAAGCAAAGGGACTTCAGGAATGAAGCACATTTAGGAGGCTCATTCCCAGGATGGAGAAACGCAGCTCTCACCATCTCCTGAGCATCACGTCCCTGCTGGACCCCAGCCAAGGTGTCTGAGTGCTTTCCTCACTCGGCGCTTGGAGGGCGTTCGGGCGAACACCCAATGAACCCAAGATAAAGCATCAGGTTTGCGGCAGGAGGCTGGATTACCTTGTTTTATTTTCCTCTTAGCAAATGTGATTACAAAATAGGTCAGGCCAAATGTTACGGATTTAGCCTGTTCCCTTGCTGATGCTTCATTTCAGCTTTTTTTTTTTATGTGGGTGTTATTGATTACCAGAAACTGACAAAAACAAGCACCTAAGATTTCTTTTTCTGTCAGCATAGCTATTTTCAAAGGAAAACAAATTGCATAGAATGATCTTTTTAAATAGAAAAACAAGCCCTTCTTACAAAGATGACCTTATTCTTTAGAAGAAGTAAACAAACAAAACAACAGTGAAAAACAACAAGCAAAAGTTTTGTCTTAAAAGCTTGGAAAATTCGGGATTTTCAGTCATGCATTCATTTACCATGAGACTTAAACTAGAGATTTCGTGACATACTGCCATGTGCCTAGCGTTTCGGCTGTTAGCTGGGGATTTTCCATGTCCAGCCCAGCTCTAACATCCCCCATGGCGAGCTGTCCTTGAAAGGCTCCCCAATGGCCACCGCATCTGGGTGGTCCATTGCTCATCAACACACAGAAGTACATCAAATACTGACAAAACTGATGCTTTTGACAAAATTGCCTGGAGCAGCAACTCTTTCCAGAGGTGGGAAGGTGAGGACAGGGCTGTCCCGTGTGCCTGCTCAGTGATGGGATCATCCACAGAGGAAGAACCACCCTGAGGCATCAGGCAGGGCTGGAGCCGGCACCGGCTCTGCCTCCCTTCTCCCTCCTCGGGGAGACATGGGAGAGGGGTACCAGCTGCAGTGGCCTTTGCCTCCTTGCACAGATGACACCTGTGCATTTCTGTGTAGGTGAGTTAAGCAGAAAGTTTTTTGGGTTCATGTCAGCTTTTGGCATCTCAAAGCTGCTGGTAGCAGCGAGTTCACTGCTGAGCTCTGCCCGTGTGAAAAAGGTATCCTGGGGCTTTGTTTGAAACCTGCCACCCATGCCAAAGTGCTGATGAAGGGCTGGCTGCCATCGCAACCAAAGTGTACCCAGGCCCTGGGATCCAGCTGTGGACACGTCTGAACCTACGTACTGCAGGACCTTGTCCTCCTCAAGAGGCTGGGTCACATACAGCCTTCTGCTACTTTTCCTGAAGCAATGGGGTTCACACTTGCTTAGAGTAAATCTCTCTGGTTTTCAATACAGAGTTTCTTACTGTTTGAGGGTGTGGGGGAGAGGTTTTTATTGGCCCAAATATCAGGAAATTGATGTATTTTGAAGGTTACATTGACCCTTATATCAAAATCAGTCCAAAAGGCTATCATTTGGATCCCTTATTTGTAGACTTACCATGTGCAATCGGTCTTAACTGGAGTCTGGGCACTCCATGAACACCAGTGTGTGTATGAAAAGCTACATATACGTATGCATATGTGTGTATTCACCTATGTGCACAGAGGAGGAACGTGTTCAGCATTGCTTATTGCTTTCTCTCCTGTTCAAATGTTCGCTCATCCCATTAGCAAGACCTGGAAGCTGGCGCCCTCCTCCTCCCGCTCCCGACACGTGCACACATATTCTCACAATTAGCAAAGAGAACAACGAGCTGCGAGCTGTGGGTCGGTTGCCCAAATCATTACAGAGACACTTCTGGCTATGGAAAAGGGCACCAAAGAAAGCAGGCTGGGCTTGCAAACAGAAAAAAAAAACCCAAAACCAGACTGTATTCTTCAGATAATTTATTTGCAATGAATAATTCAGCTAGGTTTTGTTGTGAAGCTGAATTAAATACAGAGCATTAAGCACATTGAGATCCCCAAATAAAGAGCACTATTCACTCCTAGCACAAAGGAATATTATTTACTATCATTAATTAACTTCCACACAGAGCCACAGCCATTTCTTTAGGTTCTGAGAAAGAGTAAGAGGAGAACTTGAGCACAGAGCTGCTATAATTTCCCTTTGCTTTTCTCTCTCCCCACAGACACACACTGGCTGCAGGCTAAGCTTGGCTCGCTATGGCATTTTTGGCAACGCCGTCCCTGTGCTGGGATGCAGGCAGGTCGCTCGTTATAGCGGGGAGGGATGCACCACTGAACCCACCACGCCCTCGCCCCTCGGCTCCTGCCCAACGCTGCTGCAGCGCCAGGCTTGAACGGTGATGGCCCCGGGGCAGCGCCCAGGAATCCCAGTACTGATGCAAAAACTGGTAAGTGGCATAAACTGGCATTCCCTGGGCATACGCAGCTTAAAGGATTCAGATTGCTCTGAATAAAGCCGAGGGAGGCAGAGATGCGTTTGCCTTTGGGAAATGGGTTAAGGGCCTGGGTGCTCCATCTACCTAGGCAGCGAGAACATTTTTTTAGCATTTAATGAGCCTATGTACTAATTAGTTGTCTGAAGACTCTCATTTGAAATACCAAGCTTTAGGATAACCAGAAATGCAAATTCTTGGCAATATCGGCAATTATTATTACTGCTGCAGTAGTGACTAGATAGCAGCTCTTTGCAAGCAAAAAGGGACATACAAGGCTTCTGTGAGGTAGTTAAGGAGCTTTTCTCCAGCAGCTACATCGTGCTCTTTGCAGGTGATGTTGCAGGTCACAAAAAAAGCTGGGTGGAGATTTTTGGCCAAAGTATTTTTCTGTTGGAAGACAAGGGTATAAGTTATATTGAAACATTTAATAAATACACATCAATTTTGCTTAATTGCCTCCATTTCAAAAGTGCTGAAGCCCTGTTCCCTTTATCCATCAAAGTCCACGTTTTCTTCTGACATTTTAGATGAAAAAAGCAAAATGAAGTTCTACATCAAATCTTGCTTCAATTTATGACATACTTTTAGAAAAGTTAAGAAAAAAGTCTGAAATTCAGTATCTTAGGTTAAATGTTCCATTTGATTCCATGTGATTTCCTTCAACTTCTCTATTTGTTGAGAAACCTCCAAGTCTTTGCAGCCTGAGCGATCTGCTGGGAAGAGGTCGTGGGGTGGCTGAGTGGGGAACAGAGCCGTCAGCACTCACACAGTGTGCACCAGCCAGCCCATCCTAAGTCTGGAGATGCACCCCTGACAAAGGGCAGGACAGGGAGATGTAAAATGCCATTTTTAATTGAAGAAATATCTGGCTAGGATATAGTTGGAGAAAAGGGCCTAACTCTCTGCCCTGAGTCCAGGATGGTCAGCTAGTCCTCCTGCACTGTGATCCAGCCCTGGATGTCCTACAGCCTCTCATGGCTGAACATCATCTTCCTGATGTCTTGTTGTTACTCCAGTGTCATCAGGTAATTTTGAACTTAGATTTTCCTGTTGGGATTCACTTCAAGATTTAGACCCCCTAATTTCAGGTGTCTACACATGTGCCAGGTGTCCCAGCTCCCACTGCAGTTGGTACGGTCAGTAGAGCATAAACAACAACTTGGTCAATGACTAATGGCATGGAGAGCTGTTTGGCAGGTGAGACACATTGCCCAACCATGGGCACTTATAGAATCATAGAAACATAGAACGTTTTGGATTGGAAGGGACCTTAAAGATCATCTAGTTCCAATCCCCCTGCCATGGACAGGGACACCTTCCACTAGGCCAGGTTGCTCAAAGCCCCATCCAACCTGGCCTTGAACGCTTCCAGGGATGGGGCATCCACAACTCCTCTGGGCAACCTGTACCAGTGCCTCACCACCCTCATAGTGAAGAGTTTCTTCCTTGCTGCTATTTGAAATGTCCTGGGACAGTGGGTGCAGCTGTGCAGGGCCAGCAGATGCCACACAGGAGGTGCAGGGTCCCTCACCCCTGGGGACAGCCCCTGGAGACCAAGCAGTGTCTGCTGCCTCCAACATGGCACTAGACACCTACGCTTTGGCTGTCAGATCCTTCCTTGGTGCTTACTTTAGGGGATCTGAGTCACCCTCTGGACTCTACTGACCATGTTGACTGGATCCCCAGTAGATACCGTGTGAGCTCAGGACTTGGCTCACATGTGGACACCTATGTATACACCCCTAAACCTTGGTGAGCACCCAAAGAGCCCGCATTCAGCCTGAATCCCAGCCTGCCATCCCTTTTACCTTAGCATTGTCTGCAAAAGCATCTTCTCAGCTCCAACCTCCAAATGGTCTGGAGGTGCAGAGGCAAGTGGGGAAGGACAGACCCCTGTGGAGCCCCTTCCAGTGCAGACAGCAGTGGTGACTGCTCTCCAAATGCAGCTGTTTGTCCATGCCGTATTTCCCCTGTTTGCAGTAAGCATGCCACACTGCTTGGCATCAGAAGCAAGACGTACAGCATATACTGCCTCCTCCACCTCCTTTTATCCAGGTGACTGTCAGAGTAAGAAATTAAGGAGAAAGCAGAAGAGGTAGACAAGAAGCATTTTTTACAATAGATTTTTCTGAATAAAATAATATTGTTTTTCAAATTTCCATCTATGTTTGAATTGGGCAAAGTTTGAGCAGGAGAGGTGAAGGCTCCCGGTGAGCACGCGTGTGCATATGGGGCAGGAGAGCTCAGCTGGGCTCAGTGAAGGAGAGCTGCTCTGCTCCTGAAACTGTCACTACTCTCCCTCTCACGGATGTTATGGAGCACTTTTCATCACAACAGTGGCTCAGGCTTTATTAATTATTTCTATGTAGTCAAATGAACTCTTACTCCTTAATTAGGCCATTGAGGAAATGCTTCAACAATGACCATTAGTCTGTGCTCTCAGCAGCCAGAGACGCACCGAACAGCATCTAACAGGGTGTGCTGGTTTTGGCTGGGATAGAGTTAATTTTCTTCACAGTAGCTAGTATGGGGCTGTGTTTTGGATTTGTGCTGGAAACAGTGTTGATAATTCAGGGATGTTTTAGTTACTGCTGAGCAGTGCTTACACAGAGCCAAGGCCTTTTCTGCTTCTCACCCCACCCCACCAGGCAGTAGGCTGGGGGTGCACAAGGAGCTGGGAGGGGACACAGCTGGGACAGCTGACCCCAACTGACCTAAGGGATATTCCTTACCATATGGCATCATGCTCAGCATACAAAGCTGGGGGAAGAAGAAGGAAGGGGGGGATGTTCAGAGTGATGGCGTTTGTCCTCCCAAGTAACCGTTACACGTGATGGAGCCCTGCTTTCCTGGAGATGGCTGAACACCTGCCTGCTGATGGGAAGTAGTGAATGAATTCCTGGTTTTGCTTTGCTTGTGCACATGGCTTTTGCTTTACCTATTAAACTGTCTTTATCTCAACCCATGAGTTTTCTCACTTTTACCCTTCCAATTCTCTGCCCCATCCCACTGTGAGGGAAGTGAGCAAGTGGCTGCATGGTGCTTAGTTGCCTGCTGGGGTTAAGACCATGACATGAGGCAAGAAGAGCAAGTGTCTCTCTGCATCAGAGAAATTAACTCAGACGAGGACAGCAAAGCAAGCTGATCTTTCAGTGCCCTAAAACACAAAGGTCAGAGCTCTCCATTCAGCAGCTTGCTTTAGGAATAATTATCTCATTAATCATGAAGGACAGATAACTAGACCCCAGCTCAAGATGGGGGATAGCTCTTCTCACACTGAGCACAGCTGTATGCTGCACTCGTGGTTATCTCCTGCGGGGTCTTCAAGCCCCTCCATTGTTCCTGCCACCCTGCGGGCTCCCAGGAGTTCCTGCTCTAGAGCAAGTGGTGTGCCAAGTGCCGGGTCCCACCTCGACCCAGCGTGCTGGGCTGGGGGCAGAGCACACCAATCCCAGCCACCTCACATGTCCCACAGAGCCATAGGACCTCTCAGGAATGATGCCCACGGACCTGATTCATGAGCTGGCTCTAGGCAAAACTGCCTTGCAGCTGAAGGAGCTGAACAACTGGATCCAGCCTACGTCTTTCTCTAAAGCTGTATTTACTTTAAAACAGGTCGTTACACAGCTTTGGACTCCAGCATGGCATGACAAAAGAGAACACTTCACCATGCTGTGAGGGCTGTGCTCAGACATCGGTGAAGGGGGAACTGATGCTAACATGTGGCAGAAATAGGAACGTTGCCTCTTAATACTCCTTCTTGAGATGATGCACTATTCTTCTTTTCTATTTCAGAGCTCCTTTGCTTAGATGTTGTTGAAGGGTGTCAGGAAATACATTTCCATTGCAAGCTTTACTCAACAGCTCCCCACCCAGGATTATGGGCTGTTTGAGGAAGGGGAAGGGGAAAGGGAAGAGGAAAGGGAAGGAAAAGGGGAAGGGAAAGGGGAGGAAGAGCTGCTGCCATAGCTGATGTGGTATGGCTGTGCCAGAGGAAACAGCCAGCAGTGGAGGTACAGCTGCTTACTCCTCTGCCTGCCAGTCTTTGTAACTGCTGAAAGTCTTGTCTTCTAAAAGAAGATGATTCCGGGGAAAGCGTCAAACGCTTCTATAACACGCCCTTAACTAACCACATAGATCCAATTTATTTACATTTCTCAGATCCTTTCCTCCAGAAAAACCATGCTGGCTTCTGGCTGGAGAGTTAGCGGAGCGAATCTCTGGCTTTCTCTCTCTCTGCTGCAGGCTAGCGAAAAATTGAGCTGCCATTCTTTCAGCCAGTCCCCTCATCAGGCCAAGAGCACATTTCACTCTCTCAGGGTGGCTGCAGGACTCTCTGTAGCCCAAACGGTTTCTGTGCTCATTAACACCCATGGAAGCAGCTCAGGGGTTCAGGGGCAGCGAGTGAGGAGGGTGGGTGCCCCTGTCCCAGCTTCACCGATTTTGTGAGTGTCAGACTTTCTTAACCCTTTTCAATTTAAACCTGCGCTGATGCTAGTCAGCCGCCACATGTAGGACAGAGGTGATGTTCACCCATTTAGTGGAGAGGTCTTTCCTAACATGACTCATTATCTGTCTAGACTAGACGTTTACAAAAGGGAAAAGATCTCACTGAGGATGCTTGTGTGTAGGACAAGCAAATTAGGCAGAACAGACCAGAGAGTAACAGTAGGAGAATCCAGGGCTCAGTACAAGATGTGTGTGGTAATTGAGAAGATACAAACTGCAACGGAAATGAGCCAAAGCCGCTGAAGGTACCAAACATTGGAGACTTAATGAGGACATGTGCATCTATAACTTCCACATTTTTCAGACCATCTGGTCATGGCCGCCTCAGACTTTCTTCTGAGCCATCCTGCACTGTTTTTACTGAAAATCCTGCTTACAGTAGCTCTGTAAAGCAGGGGCCTGCCATCCATGACAGCCTCAGGGACCACAGTGCAGAGACAGGACATTCACAACTACCCAGGAATGGACCTTAATGATACAGGAGACTCCCAGTCCTCAGTGATTACTCACAACTCCATAATGATTACTCATTTGGTTCGGAACAATCACACAGAAGAATCACAAAGAAGAGCTAGTTATAGCCTTAATGTTTAACCAGTAAACATGCAAAAATGCATTTTCTTCAGCTGTGCCTGTATCAGAGAAAAAACCAGGCTCACAGCGGGGAGTTTCTAAATGCAGCTGTTGCTTTCTTCTCACTGCAGAACCAGGTCATTGGGCATCTACCTTATGCCTATATGTACCTGAATTTTAGGCTGCTAACTGAAGGAGAAGGGGATGACCCACTCTGCTAAAGCCTGAGTGAGATTGCAGCCATCCGAAAATTACTGTGAGATCAGTGCTGGGCTTCCTCTACAGCTGAAGGATCGTTCAGAGGTGCCTCCTCCCACCCCCAAGCCATTCTTTGTGGTGAAATGAGTGCCTCCTTCTCCACTCCCCACAAAAGGAGCTTTGGCCACTGATTTAGTCCCACCACCTGACTGCCAGATGGATGGAGATACATCAGAAGGTACGTCCAAGTACAACCAAGTGGTACCATAGAATCATAGAATTATAGAATCATAGAATGGTTTAGGTTGGAAGGCACATTTAAAGGTCATCTAGTCCAACTCCCTGCAATGAGCAGGGACATCTTCAACTAGATCAGGTTGCTCAGAGCCCCATCCAATCTGACCTTGAATGTTTCCAGGGATGGGGCATCTACCACCTTTCTGGGCAACCTGTTCCTGTGTTACACCGCCCTCATCGTAAAAAATTTCTTCCTTATATCTAGTCTAAATCTACCCTCTTTTAGTTTAAAACTATTACCCCTTGTCCTATCACAACAGGCCCTGCTAAAAAGTCTGTCCCCATCTTTCTTATAAGCCCCCTTTAAGTATTGAAAGGTCACAGTAAGGTGTCCCCAGAGACACATGACACCAAGGCTCCCACACAGTCAGTGGGGAGTTTCCAGAGTCTAATCCAGAACACATGAGGTTAAGGCTCTGCTGCTCTCTGTTCACGGTACACCGAGCTCAGGTGCCTCCAGAGAGCAACGTAGACCAACTGTGTTAGGTGCTACCTCTTCTCATTCACTGTGCAGGCAACAAATAGCAAAACACCTCCTTGGGTTTCACTCCTCTTACCACTGAAGGGAAATTGCTGACTTCTGTTAAAAAGATGAGAGTTTTTTTCAGAGTTGCAGACAACCCTCTGGACTGCAGTAAGTTTAGGTGAGAGATGACACCCTGGAGCAGGGCATCCCAGTACTGTTCACCCACTCCCGACTTCAGGCACAAGGAAGCTGAAGTTCAAGCAGGGAGACATCTCCTGAACTAGGTGTCATGCTACATAGGGCTATATAGGAGGCTAAGTGGTCCCCTAGGATTTAGGGGGAATTTAGGTGCCTTCAGGTGGAATTTAGGTTAAATCCCATTTTAGGTGGGATTTGGAAGGGCCAGATCTAGCCATGGTTACCTCTGTTTTACTACCTGAAGTGCACTGAAGGGCTGTCACGAACCCTCTAGATGTGACCTAGGTGTAGTGGGGTGAAGTAGGAGGGGTTTTGTGCATTGCACATCCCAGAGGTTGCCTAAAATCAGAAGCCCCTTTGGCACTGCAGCACACCCCTTGGCAGCAACAGCCACCACCGACCACGTAAACCCTGCTTTGAACTACCAAGGTGGCTACTGCATGCGTGGGTGCCCTTTGAACCCCTCAAGCTGCCTAGAGGAGACCTTCTCTTGGTCTTGTAGAGGTAAGAGAAAGTTGTGGGTGGGTGGGGGAATTTCTCAGGGAGAAACCTGGCATGGAGCAAGGGTCAGGTTTTCTCTTATTCATTCGTTCTGGCCCTATGCAAGAGCTCCATTGTCTCACTGAGCTTCTGAGACAGGGAACAAGCTGTGATTTTTAAGACTAATTGCCTGCAGGAGCTATTAATTCTATTTTTATCCTTTCCTGTAACAAAAGTTTTCCAATAATGTCCTCGGCAATCATCAGCATTACCCACTAAATACTTTTAAATGACACAATTACTGTATTACCCTTTTTACTCCCTGCTTGCTGCTTGGTGTTTGGCCCAACAAATAAATGCCACATTTCTGTTTCCAATTCTATCATATTTATACTTTCTCACGACACCTTCCAGAGATAATTTCCCAGGACAGAAAGAGACTCTGTTATGAAGGGGACTGTCCTCACCTGGAAAACAAGAAAGCAGCAGACACACACTGACCTCACAAATCAATTGAAAATGCACACTTTACAAAACAAGAGATTATGGGTCAGTTTGGGTGGAGCTTCAATTTCCATTTGAACAACAAAGATTAAGCAGAGAGGATGTATTAAGGCACCTGGCTGCATAGTCCCTGATAAAGCTGGGATTAGTAAATATTTTGAGCATAGAGATCCATCAAATATAAGATGTAAAACCACCCTAAACCACTCCCAGGCACAGCAAACCCCCAGGGAGCAGAAAAATCTGTCATGAAGTACTAGGCTGGACCTAAGCTGACTATCACCCTTCATCAATGCGCCTCCCTAAAAAATAAAAAAAAAAAATAGGCAACGACCAGAGATTACAGGGAAAGAAATGAACCATAAAGGCTCCTCAGGTCAACCCTCATCTTGCATTGCCATTACAGACTTTCTCAGACAGAAGGTGTTGGAGGGACATATGTACCGTATCTTATGTAGGTGCCTTAGTGGTCACAAAGCTGGCAGCAAGCCCTTGCACCATCCCTGAGCTGCAGCATCCCACAATGGGCAGGGCAAGGCAGGGCAGTGCAGGCAGGGAGATGTTACACAGCCCTGGGAGCAGAGGTGCACAATGGCAAACTCTCTACATGCAGAAAACTAAAACAGCCCAAGGTCCCAAGATCCCCAAATGGAGGGGTTAAGAGTCAACCCTTCAGCGGTGGCAAACAGATGTAGTTGCAGTGATGCGGCCACAGACATAGGGTTTGCACCCTCTGAGGCCCAGCAGAGAAGTTCCTTGCCCATGATGAAGATGAATCATGGAAAAAATCCTTGGATGTAGAGCCAGAGGTGATTAAAAATGTCTCTAATCCTCCCACTCCAATCTTCTTAATTTCCCAAGATAGGTGATAGCATCTGAGTATTTACATACTTCATGCAGACTGACAGGAAAACAAAAAGACCCATCTTCCCACCCAAGATCATAAGTTTTCTCTTCCTTCTGGGAGTATCTTGAAAATGTTGGATAATTGCAACCTAGCTGAAAGATCATACCTTGAAATAACTTTTGTTAGAACTACCTTTTTACCCACAACCTCTCTAGCCCTCCAGGCACCCCCCACCCATTCCAATCTCATCACCAGAAGCAAGATACCTCTTGTCCAACAAACACCATATGGAGACAGATCTTGCCAAAGCATGCACAAACCAGGCTGATACAGCTCTACAATGTGTCCTCATGATAGAAACACCAAAAGCCATGGATTATAGTCATGCTCAACCAAAATGCTTTCGTGGAAATTATTTTTGGGGAAAACTAAATGACCATTAGTCACCAAAACTGACTAACAGGGAGAGCTGATGAAGACCCAGAAGTATCCAGCTACCTGCGGGAGACGTGCTTTGAGAGCACTCAATTTCTGACTCTTGGCTTCTGATATCATGGACTCCATGAACATGGCTACTTTTTCAACAGGATGGTCCACTAACAAATATTATTTCTCCTTCTCAGCCTTGATCTCTGAAAAGCTTTTTAAGAATTTTTTTATTTTGCTAGGACACAAGTTATTTGTCCTAAAGCAACATGTTCCTGTGGTGGCCACTCAGCTCACGTCAGGGTAGGACACATTGGGCTCACGGATGTCACACCAGAAGCTCTACACTAAGAATAACCCTTGAACTAACCCTCAACTAAATCCTTGCTCCTGGGAACTATGTTTAAAAAAACCAGCAACAAAACCACTTTCATAGCCCAAAATACTTCAACTTTACCAACCAGTTAGTGACAAAATTACTGACTATATAGTTTAGGGTAAATTTTGGATTTCTTGGCACGCTGTCTCCTTATGAGCAAACACTGTTAAGAAGCCCCTTCCAGTCTGTGGGTACCAAGAAGTCCCCACGGTGGCTCATGCCCTCAAGGGTGCTGGAGACACCATCCAACATGTTGCTAAATCTCTCTGTTACCCTACAGACAAGCCAAGGGCTGGCTAGTGGCCACCGTGGCCACCTGCCATGGACTCGCAACAACTCTGCCCCAGCTCTCCAGTCCTGATGAACCCTTGGCCAGGAAGACTGGATCCACACCTCTACTTCTTTTTGTTTTACTTGTTTACTTGGGTTTTTTTAATGGAAAAAAGTGTAATTTTTTTCCCCTATAGATCAAATTGAGACATTGTGACACGTGAGCAATACTCCTGGTATCATACTTTACTAAAAAAAAATGTTAATGACAACTGTTTTATAATGTACCAGGAATTATTTAACAGATTAAACAAATGATGCCTGTGAAAACACACCAAATTTCAATACAATCAATTTCCTCAAAAAATCTGGACAAGTTCTGCAATGAACTTATTGGATACACTAGAAATCTTATGCAATAAACTTGTCAGATGCACGAAGTTTATGCAGTTGCCTAATTAAGTACGCAGGGGGCTGGAGTAGGTCGTCTCTGAAGGTCCCTTCCAACTCAAACCATTCTGCGATTGTGTGACTCCCCAACCGATTATCCTGTGTTTATAGCCCTGTGTCTGTCATTCTGGAAAACAATGTAATGTTAGAAAAGATCTTTCAGAGCCTGTGCTATAGAGAGACTTAAAGACAATTTCAGTAATTATCAGATTTGGAAAATGTTATGAACAAGCTTACCAGAATTAAATGGTATCATGTGCTTTCACTATATGAAAAGCAATACAAAAAGAAAAATATTCAAATCTCACACTTTTTCAAGAAAAAAAGAATTGTTTTATTCAGCAGTTTATTTTATATTTTCCATGAGAAAATAAAAGCCGTAATTGTGAAAATACTGTAGCCTGAAATTCAGTTTGGAAGTCAAAAAGTTCCCAGCCAGGACCATGAGAAGTTATCAGCAATGGGGACTTTGTTTCAAAAGTGCTAATATCAAGGCTATGAAGTTAGAAGAAGAGCACATTGACATTACAGATGGCATTAGAGCTGCAGATAACCTGGGAGAAAACGTAGAAAGCAGGCTCGACATTTCTGCTGCTTCATCTCTCCAGAAGTAATTATAACAATTATTTTTAAGGAGGCTATCAAAGTTAATAGCAATAGAAGAGAGAGCCATGCCTGGCAGAGACAGCATACGAAGGACACAGTGCTGGATGAAGCTGTTCAGACATGAGGTTTCTAAGTAGTCACCCATTAAATTGTCCCTTGCTGTATGCTCAGCCATCCAATGTATCTTCGGCACTTTGCGGAAGGAGCTTTGGCGAAAGCCACACAGCAGAAATGTGAGGTTTTCTGGCATTGCATGGCTCTGAGAATGTGTGCGCTCCGCAAATTCATTTCGGCTGCTCCTCTACGGCCCCATGCTCAGCGTTACGCTGGGGTCAAGCCCTGAGTTCCCCATACAGCTCCCGGGGACTGAAGAGGGGCCACAGCCAGTACTGAAGCACAAGGACGCAGCTCTGGAGCTGGGAGCTGCTCCTGTGCCCTTTTCCTGGGCTCCTGGAGGAGCTTTTATTTCTACCAGCAGTTTACCCTGTCAGGATGCCAGGCATCATGGTTACTCAGAAAGTAAGAGAAAGCTGAAATTTCATGACTCTTCAAATGAGCAGAGTTTGCATTTAATACAAATATTGACTTGTGCGGTATGAAGGAAATTTTTGCAGGATACCCGATGTCTCTCTGACAAAGAAACACAATAAACAGGCAGAAACTGAGCAGAAAAAAAACCAAACCAGATGTACCCACTGAGCGAGTTGAAGTCATGGGATCTGAGTGAGGAGCTGCAGGCGACAGAGCAGGAGGGAAACAGTCGATAAATCAGGGGCTCTTTGGCAGGAGCAGGGTAGGAAGTAAAAGAGGAGAGAGTTGGGAGCTCAGTGCACACACCAGAGGGGCCTGGCTAGGTGGTTTATTTTTATGTCTAAATATTCCCTGTGCTATGGAAGGAATATTGCTGTTTTCACTTCTGAAATAGTACTGTGACTTGTATCAAATGTAATTTGTTTCAACATTTTTGCTAAACCAAAACATACTGGTCTGTTTATTTTGGAGAGATGGGGAGCAAGGGGCAAGGATTGGCTAAAGGCTCTTTTTGTTTCCTCACTGGATTTGGGTCAAGCGTTTACAGATTCAGACCTGCCGTCAGAGCAGCATCCACCCAAATTTGCTGCCAGGAATGAACTCCTTAAATAACGCGGGTCTCCTTCCAGGCTTAAAGGTGACCACGAGTTTTCAGCAAGAGGACCTTCCTGTGTATTTTTGAACGCACTCCAGATTTGAAGGAGCAAAAAAAGCCCTATCGTTCTGGTAAATAATATCTCATTGCAGAAACCATGAGCTGCTGACGGCGTCCGCCTCCTGCAATACGGCAAGTGCCGGGGCAGTTGTACTTGCACTGACTATACTGCAGCTCAAGCTCACTTCGGGTTCGGAGATGGGATTCATTTTTCACTGACTAGTAAAAAGATTTGGGGAAATTATTTTGCCAGAGAGTAAGAATTTTTGGCACCTGACCCTCAGAGGAAGGTTAATGTTACAAAATTCCCGGGATCTAGAGCCATTATAGACGTGCTTCAGCTGGAAGGAAGCAGAAATGGATTAAATGTATTATTTATGGTGAAAGCAGGGCTTTATGGTAAACCAGGAGCAGCTCAGCGCTGGGCAGTTGGCAGCACTGATTAACTGGTTATATAAGCAATGAAATACCGTAGCAAATATCCTGCAGTTACTCTGTACTTTTATTCTGAGAATTAACTCCTGTTCCCTGGTAATTGGTTTCCCCCCCTTCATTTCTGTGTGCTGCTGTAAAGGTCTCTGATGTCTTGTGCCTCCTTTAGGCATTTTTACCTCAGAAAATAAGTACTATAACAGGCAAATCAGAAGGGAAACTTTTCCCATCCTTCTTATCCAGAGACAAATAATAAAATGCAGAAGTGATAGAGAATAAAGACCAGCAATGAGGTCTTTAATTAAAGTCATTTTTAATGTGAAGCTCACATGCGATGCTCAAATGCAGGCTGTTTAAGTTGGACGTACAACCTTTGCTGCATACATCAGTCAGTGGAGGGAGATCCCAGTCTCCTGAGCTTCCCTGTCAGGACAACGTTCACCCTCGGGGCAGCTCTGCTCTGCTTCCCCAGACCTTTGCCTCAGAGGCTCCTGTGCTGCCCTTCTCGAAGGATAGCCCCAGAAGGGCAGGAAACTTCAAGGCAAGGGACATGGATTGTTTTTCCTTCTTCATGCCCGGACAGAATGTGTTTTTTCTAATTTCTGACGATAATCCAATGGCTGTGATGATCATAACAACTCAGTTAGGCCTGAATTTAAAAAAAAAGTGCTGAAATCTGAAGCAGAAAGTCTCCTGCTCCGGCCATCCCCTGCTGTGCTCCCTCCTGACAGTCATCAGTCCACTGGAACTGAACCACAGCCTGAATGAGCCTTCCGGTCACTCTGAGCTACCATATGCCTTGTCTCTATGACACCATTTGTTTTCTTTTACAGCTATTTTCATCTGTTGTTAAACATTCCTCTGAGATGAGACCTTCTACCTTTATCCCCAGCCAAAACCCATCGCTGGCTCCCTGGGTGGTATATGTCTGCCTCTCTCCTGGATCCAAGAGGCTGCAGCTGCATCACTGTGATCCTGCGTCAGCTCGCTCTCTCTTTCCCTTTCTCCCCCCTAGTCAGAGTTTTCTAGGAAGGCAATGCCCTTCTTCTTCCAAACCATTACCAGTAAAGCCTGCGAGAGTTCATCAGACCAAAAGCCAGGGCTGGCTTACCTATGTCAAGCAGGGCTGTTACTTGAGGAAGGGTTAATGAGCCGCTAACCTGCCTCCGAACCTGCTCAGGTGTACTTGGATGGAGTAAGAACCTCCAATTTGTCTGGGTATTTGTTTGATCCAAAACCGGATTAAGGAGAGCCATTTTTTATCAAAGACAGCCTGAAGGAGAAACACCATCTCTGGCCTGGCATCTCCTTCAGTGAGACAGGACAGACCTCTCCAAACCCAGAGATTTCAGCCCATCAGCTGCCAGCGGCAGTTTGCTGCCAGAGGGAAGAAAACTGACCCAGCCATAGCTGCAACCGTGGTGCAGGTGCCCACAGACTTCTCCGGAATATCTGGAAGCAGTTACTTACTCGGCATCAGTGTCCCATGTCATTATCACTTCTCATGTGCAATGCGTCCTCTGTTGCCTGCTGCAGTGCTGGAGAAACCAGGAGCACAAATGTCCCATCCAGTCATTGAATAGTGTTGTTATGTGATTGACGGCTCATCCCCGCAAACGTGAAGGAGTAGAGGCACCATGGCAGGCAGGGGAACCCCCGTAACCTCACCAGAGCTGGCTGAGCCCCTGATGGGGCTGCTCCCAGGGCTGTCACAGGGAGCCACCAGCCCCACGGTTAATGGGAGAGGCTCCCCAGCAGCTCACAGACAGAGGGGGTTGCTGCCTGCAGGGGCTTGGGGCTCACAAGGGAGATGGCTGGTGCCATTTTCTGTCTGCATTGACCAGCATGGCTGATGCATGCTGTGTCTGTACATCTGTCTATAGGACTACATGCTTAGCCTCACTGCCGGCTGGGTGCAGGTGCCCGGAGCCGTGGCAGCTTGGCCTGATCCAGCAATACCTCTTTTCCAGTATAACACTGAACCTACATTTCTTTCACAGCTATAGACACCTGAGCTGGCTCCATAGTAGCCAGCTCCATAGTAACCAGTTCCATCTGAAAGCTATAGCTGAGCTGGGCTCACATGCACAGCTGCTTTAATGTGCTGCACAGTTCCCACTCCCAAATTTTAATACCCACTAGCACTGTGCTGCAGGGATTTACCACCTGGGGTCAGCACCAGCTGAATTTCAGACCATATCCTGTTTTCTAGCACAGAAATGCTCTAAAAGAGGCAGAAATGGGAAGGTGAAAGCTCCGCTGTACCTAAGTGGACGTAAAGAAAGTTGTACCAAGTCTGTCCCAAACCCTTATCCTTTCTTATCTCTAGCAGATGCAAGAGATGCACCCTACTGCCTGTTTGGGGAAGAAGGCGTTGTGATGTGGAAGGGCTTAGGAACAAGGGGAATGACGCTGGCTGGCTGGACTGAGGTAGCACCACTTGTGGAAGCACATGGGCAGTCAGATGATGCTCAAAAGAATGTTTCTGCGGCTGGGCTGAAGTCAAGGGAGTTTCCAGAACCGTGGATGGGGACCCCAGAGATACTTCTCTGTGCACAACAGGGCCATGGCTTCAAATGAAGAGTTTGCCCTAGTTGCAAATGCTAAATCACTGCTGGCCAGAAATTACTTTTAACAAGACCTTTCTGAATTTGGACTGGCTCACATAAAAAAAAAAACAAACCCAAAGATTTAACATCATAAAAAAGAGGAAGAGGTAGCCCAGAGATTAGAAAGTAAATCTCAGGATTGCTTTTAATGCCTGTTGTTTTACACATGGACTGCACTTCTTGTTGCTCTCCCAGCAGCACAAGGGGGAAAGAGAGCACTGAGGCACTACATCCCGCAGCAGCGCATGGGTCTACACGGCCACCCACAGAGGCAACAGCCCCCCCCCACGATGCAGGAAATCCCCGTTCCCCTTTTACATTTTTTCAGATCATTTGAGGAGAAATCATTGAGTCATCCACAGCAGCTGCAGCCCCTTTCCAACATTTTATACTATCCGATACCTCAGTGACTCAGCTTGAGTGCCTCTTCTCCTCAAAGATTTACTTCTCCTTTTTCCTCTCAAGGAACAAGGATTTTTTTAGTCTACCCTGTCTTTGTATATACCACGTTGTCCTCTGCCAGGGCAAAACAAAGTCAGGTTGTAGCGAACTTTCCCCATGCCCAGACCAGTGAGTGGGGGAAGCACTGCCACTTTCACTGCAGCTTTTTCAGACACGGCCTTTTCAACTTGCCTCCAACCAGGATGCAAACTAAGCTTGGACATATCTGCCTTAAATCTTTTGGAGCCCTGCAGCCAAAAGCTGTGAACTTCAGATTTAGAAGTTTTTCTGACCGAAATATAACAAACTCCCCGGGGAACATGCCTTTTCCTCTCCCCAGTGACAGCTTGCAGTCCAGATAATGGAAACTTCTCTGGCAAAACAAGATGTAGCAACATTGGAGTGCGAGGCACCTCCTTCCTTCCCCTTCAGGCATCACACCGAACACTAACAAGTACAGCATTGACAGAGTCCATGCTGATTTTCTCCTCATTTTTGAGCGGAGAGAGGCAGAAGAGACCCACTGACTCCATGTTTTGACAGAGAAAGGAAATACCTTTAGAAAAATGAGTTACCTGTAATCTCTCTTTGGACAAGGAAGTAAACAAATATATATTGAACTAGTTTTGATGCTTTAATTGTGTGTCATTGCACAATAATTCATACTTACACTTGATTATGCATCATTAAGTTCCATTTTATACCCAGAAATACATTCAATGACTTGGAGAAAAAGGGAAGGGGAAAAAAAAAATCAATACAAACAAGGTGTGTCAGAAAGTGGTATAAAATAAGATTTATTTGCAAATCCTTTTGACAATAAGGAAACAAGTATCTCTGAGCTGTGCATTCTGGGGATTACATGTCAGTTCCTTTGCCTTCTGAGATTGCCATTTGCATGCAATATGGGATACCTCTAGAATTCAAAATGAACTTTGAAGCATCCTTTTTTGCCTTGCTGTGCTAAATAATTCCTTCCACAGGCACACTATAGGAGAGTCAAAGTCTTTGTAATGAGAAGCTGTCACGGGAAATGCACAATGAAACAACCTTGGCTTAGAAAGAAAACTGTCGCATGAGAGCTGTTTCACATTTAACAGTGTTAAGTGCTTCAAGATTCCCATAAGGAGAAGTGCCTGGTGCTATAAGTGGAAAAAAAAACAAACCCAAAACAAAAAACACAAGAAAACCCCAAAACCCAACAAACACCAACACCTACCCCCAAACCCCACAGCTACACTGAAACCTTGAATTTCTTTTGTATGTAAGAATGCACAGTACATCTGGTTATGACCCAAGTTCCCTCTCCTGGAAGCCAAAGAGCTGTGTCTCATGTAAAAAATAGAAGTCCAAGATATAATAATAATAATTACTGTACATAAATGAACTCAGGACAAAGGCAATACAAAGTGAGAACTCATTTACCTTAGTGCCTGATTGTGGAGGGTAACCTCGAAATTAGGGTTAGAGTCACAGCAGTTGAAGAAGACGACAGCAGTATCTTCAGAACATTTCTTCAATTTATTTCCACCCTCCGCCCTGACCTCGCTCTCTTTGTCTTTCCGAAAGCCAGTAAATTTCAACTCTGAAGTCATATTTTGAATGAGACGAGATAGGAAGTGTATTCTGAAAACCCTATATGATTAAGTTCTCAGCAGAGCACATCAAGCTTATCTGGTTTTAGGGGAAAGTCCAAGGGGAACACCAGGAAACAAGGTAATAGCTACTCAGAGAAGAAATCAAAGAATGTGAAGTAGACCTATTTTCAACAGAGTTCTACAAAATATGTCTTTTTATGACAAAGAGGGACTTTTTCTTTCTCTTTATGAAGCTCAAATTAATCCCAATATTTGACACTGGAAAAATAAATTTTTTCTCCCTCTCCCATAAATACAATAATGCAAGAAAATATGTCTAGATGTCATTGTCACCAGTTCAAATAAGGCATTACAGAATGCATTAGATCATTCAAGTGTGCATAAACATGTTATATATATATATAAATACACCCCAAAATATTAAAATAACCTTATAACAGTAATAACTACTATATTAGTGACAACCATTTCATTTAAGTATTTAGGCAACAAAAACAGGAGAGAATAATAAAGAGTCTTAGAGACATTTTATTTTGGTCTACTTTAGAAAGACTAAAACAAGATCCAACTGAAAGCTCTTCATCATCAGTCCACATGCTATCCCACCACGGGGGTCTCCCTACCCCTCCTGGGGAACTTAGTCCATCTTTATGGAATAAATATCCTTGGTCATTTCACATCAAACATTCTTTAAATGATCCTGAGAGCAAGGCCCAGAATCTAGGAATCTCTTCAAGCTGAATGCCCTAGCTAACATCAGGCTGCCTCCTGAACAAGCTCAAAACTGAAAAAGTAAGGGATAAAGATTTCAGAACAAATCTTATGTTGACAAAAACTGCCCCCTTCAATCCCAACTCAGCCACCTTCAGAGAATGGCAAGAATTTACATCTGCCTCCAGTGGTTATGCTCCCCCAACAGACAGCTCCAAGGCTTCACTCTAAGCCATGTGTATTCCCGTATTTGTGGTGTCATCAAACATATATACAGTTGAAGTTTGTTGACTTCTGATGTGGGCAACAGAGATGCACTGCAGCAATTAAGCTGCAGGTGCCAACATTCTGTATTGGCCCCTAGATTTCATGGTTTTAACAGTATTTTTGCAAGACAAAATTTGCCACATCTCATTAAGATTCCAAAGTTTGGAAAATCCCTACCCTGAAAATCCACTATTTGCTGAGGAAGTATCATATTTACTGAGAATGTGAATTAGCTCTGAGCATACCACCTTTAATGGCAACACTTTAAAAAGACCCCATGCAGTCTTATAAGTTTTGTTCTCTCACATACCCAGGTCTGAAACCTAGAAATGCCATGGGTTTTTTTAGAAGTCCTGCAGAAATGATCCAGTTTTCAAACGTCATTAAAGGTTTTGGCAGAATAATGTTATATGAAATCTGTAATACACTTGCTGACGTTTATAATCTAATGATCAGTTATAAGAAGTATTATTGCATTTTAAGCGTAAAAATATAGGAGGTTCTATAAAGAAAATTAAAATAGCATTAATCTAATATTGATAGTCATATAAAATAACTCACAATTATGTAAGTTTCCATATTTAATTACACATTTAAAAATAAGTTATAAAAATAATTAAGCTTCTTTAAAACCCCTAAGATATTTTATTTTAGGAGTTTTTACTCATATCTACTGATTGTCTAGCATCAGCAACAGCTTCTGGTACTCGAACAGTCATATCATCCATCGATTTCTTCAAGCAGATTTGGCAGCCTAAACGTGATCTGTAGGGAGATACAACATTGTCGTTAGTTCTGGCCAGTCATGTATCTAACAGCATGTACCCCTTTATGCCTCCAACATTGAGCCATCCCAAACACATTATGATCTAAAAACAGCCACCCTTGTGCACGGTCTTAATCAAGACCAGTAGTGAATTGCATACATCAATGCAAAGATATAAGTGGCAATAATCAGAATTTACATTAAGTAACAGAGTTCAGTACGTTGGAAATTTGTACACTGAGTACTTCCTACTTGCTGAGGCAACATATAATAAGGGTAGCTCTTCCATTTTCAATGGTTCACTGATAGTTCAGTCAAGTGCAGGGAACGACACTTGATCTCCCAAGGGACATTTGGCATCTCTGAAGAGATGAAGGCAATGAATCTGAATGAAAGCCTCAGAAAAAGCATAGTCTAACCCATCCAGGGCTCTGAAGATAGCCCAATGTTTTCAAACCAAACAACTCAAGATTGGGTCATTAAGCCAGAAAGAGCGAGAAGACAAGAAACATAGGAAGGAGAAGGATAAAATACTCATGACACCTGAGGAGATGCAATCCTTCACTTTTCTACCTATCATTCAGCATGAAAAAAAAATCTTGTATACGAGCAATTACAATCAAAAGATTTAATACCACCACAAAATTCTGCAGATACCACAAGCCACTTTTATTGCTGGGATATCTTTAATTCAATGTCCATGCCTTGGTACTTAAGTACAGAATACTTAAACATCAGCAAGGATGGGCAATGTTCTGTAGCACCAGTTGAATAATTTAGTCAGTGTAAGAATGTAGTCAGAGATATTATAAAAATGGTACTACATTAATATCTATACAGAATTCACTACAGCATGTAGTGATCAACTATTGTTAAAGCTCCCAATTCAGTACTATACCTGAAAGTAATGCTTCTATGTAAGTGACTGTACACATCAACTTCAAATTACTGGAATGTATGTATAAATACACACATTACCACAAAATTTCACCTCATGAATAGGCATCCGTAAGAATAACTTTAGAAATGAAATCTACTAGAGAGATATGATTTCTGCTATTAATATGTAGCATTGCCTGTAAGGCTTAATTTGACTGAAGTGTCTGTTTTTCACTAAAGACCAGTGCTAATTGTGTATGTACACTGCAGTGGATTCACTTCACGTGAAATAACACTGCCCTTTGTTTCGTACACAGCAGTAAAAAAAAACCTAGGCAGCATTAAATAACACTGTGAGAAACAGGCTACCTTCTCCTATTCAAATTCTTCCACAGCATTTACAATTTTATAGATATTTAACGAGATTCCCTCATTCCTTAAAGTTGAAGAAGCTTGGACCCCAAAATAGATGATTTAGTCAATCCCTGCATGAAAGCCATTCTACCTTTAACCAGTTCTATAAGCCTTCCCTTTATGTCCTCTCATTCTACTACTTTAAAAAAAAAGAAAAAAACCCAACAAAACAGGAAGCCAGAGCTGCACAAGTACAAAACCATGGTGAATCCCCATTTTGCCATATAATGGTATTTTCTGGTTTTCTACCTGTTCCTACCTAATATTGCCAATGTTCCATCTACCTTTTAAAGTTCTTTTGGGGGGTGTGTGTGAGTGTTGTTTCCTGGTTTTGTTTTTTTGGGGGTGGGTTTTTTTTGTTGTTTTGTTGTGTTTGGTTTGTTGTGTTGTTGTTTTTTTTGTTTTGTTTTGTTTTTAATTTTTATTTTATTTACACCAAACCTTAAGCTGACATTCCTGGAAAGACACTAGCTAGCTGACAGCCTATTTCAAGTATGCAAAGTTACCACTGTTCTACTCACCTCTTTATATGCATTTATCTGCATCTTTTAACACCAAATTTCATTTCCTGTCACTCAGTGGCACAATATCCTTGCACGTCTTCACTGACAGTTTTCAATTTGACCACACTGAGCAACAGCACTATACACAAACCTTACTCTTCATTCTCTTTTCCCAAGTCTTTCACAAATATGCTCCCTACATAAAACCTAGCACCGATCACTTTTAGATTGCACTGTTGACTCTTAACAGACAGCCAAATAATTCTACCTTGTTAAAAGACAATTCTTTTTTTAACCAATTACTTATCCTTTATAGGGCCTTTGCTCTTATCCCATTGCAACTCAAAACTCAGTAAAGGATTTCTGGACCTAAGTAAACTATATGAACTGTAAGATCTCTCTTCATGCTCAGCGACTCATCTGAAGAACTCCCATATCTGTTACTTCCCTCTACAAAAGCTCTGTTGAATTCTTTCCTTACCATTATTTAGTAGAAACTATAAAAAAAAGCAACAGCCCATACACACAATTAACGTGTCCAGCATGGAATCAGATTCACTGTTCTCCAGTTCTGATGATCTCATTTTAAAAGTTGGGTTCTTACCTTCCATCCCTTTGATGTGGAAGCAGTTTTAAACCAACTAATTAAGCCCTACAGACAGTAGTTCAGAAATGTCATATGGAATTCCTGTAGAACTCCTGGGTGAATGCTACCTAGTCATTACCATTTGTTACCACTCATTTTACTTATTTGCTGTAATACTACCTCTGCGGACACATCAGTTTGAGACAGGTACTCCAGGAAGCCCTCTGCAAAGAAACCTTCCAGTGCATCAACATCCCTAACATCTCTAGAGACAACAATGCAAAAGAAACTTTGCTTTTCTGTTCCCTTTTTATATTTTAAGTGCACCTTCTATGTCACCTATTGGCTCTTCATACAGACAAGTTTCCTGCTTCTGGTTGGTTAGAAACAAAGATATTTTTCTACTTTTTAGCAAGCTATTTCTCAGCTTATTTTTTTCTTCAGTATTATTTTTAAACTTTTAATTTGCCAGCATTTGTGTCCCCCCATCTTACTACTTTTAATAATCTCTACTATTCCACAGTTATTCAAAACAATTTTGTTTTAACCTTTCTAATTAGTCCCTCATTTTAAAAAACATTAACCTTCATGGCAGCTGCTAGCTGACAACTTCCCAAATCCAGAGAGTCAGTGACAAGAAAAAGTTTTTATCCATATACTTATGACAGAGCACAGTAGTGCATCTCCATCACAAAAGTTTATATCAGCACAGAAGACCAGGTAATTGGTTTGGCCCAGAACCTAAAAATTCATAGGAGAATTATGGTAGATTGTAAGAGTGGAGTAAATTCACACTTAGTAGGCTTATGATTTTTTTTTCCCCCAAGATTGCAAATGTTTTTTGGGAGACAGGAAAAAAGGATAAAACAAAAGAAGCTGAAACAAATTTCTCATAGCTTGACTTCTTTGCCTTTACAACCTCCCAGAAAAGTTAAGATTTGGCTGAAGCAAGAAAAAGTATACCCTCAAATAGAAGTGATTAGTACAGGATTCCCATTACTGGTATAAGGAGATAAACGAGTTAATTCAGACTACTCCTTTGCAGAGACAAAAAACCCCAGGCCAGGTATAAAGCCCTCTGACACTGCTGGAAAGATTCTCAAAAACTTCAACAAGCAGTTCCACTGAAGCATGAAGGAAGCTTCATAAGCCATAGCTACCTACTGTTCATGTGGGTACGTTCTACGATACAGGCTATGCGTACACCAGTGAGTAGTGCAGCCCACTAGGAATGGGTCTGTGATGAGGACGTGATACCCTAATTACAAGACCTATGATGGTGGGGGAGATGTAGAACAGAGGGTTACTTTATCACTAGTCTAATCCTATGCACTGAAATGCCCACTAGCAGTTAGAGCGCACTTTGGGATTAGTTTCACCCTAAGGGACTCTGACTTGTATGCTCTAAGAGCACTCTGACATGAGTCAAAGCATGACAAGTGGAGACACTGCCATGTGGGACACTGCTTATCCTAGAGAAGGCTCGGGAGGGGGATCTTATCAATGTACATAAATACCAGAGAGGTTGTGGAGTCTCCATCCTTGGAGATATTCAAAAGCTGTCTGGACATGGTCCTGGGCATCGGCTCTAGGTGGCCCTGCTTGAGCAGAGGGTTGGACCAGATGACCTCAAGAGGTCCCTTCCAACCTCAACCCTTCTGTGATTCTGTGAAAAGAAGATCTGACCAAAACTAAAATACTAATGTAAACACATTCATAAAATACATTAACTAGCTACGGACTAATGGAGACAGAAAACAGAAGGGAAGGGAAAAAAGAACAAGAAAATTCACACACATGACAGCATCAGCAAAGTTTCTGTTGAAAGAACTGGGTTTTTGGTCACACTTCAGTATCTGACACTTCTGCATCAGACACCTCTGAAGAGCAAGAACTGGCAAGTGCCGCTCTTCAGTTTACAAAAACAGTACTGACATCTTTTTAATATGAATTCATTAAAAGCTGATTAAGGCATTCTACGAATACTGGGCTGCCCCATCTGCAAACCCTTCTTTCCATTCTTTGATGTAGTGAAGTGTTACATTGCCTTACGTTTCTGTGAGGCCATATGCCAGGTCCAGCATGTCCATCTCTTCATCAGTAATTGCATCTAGTTTCTCAAATATGTGGTCTTCAAAGATTAAATGACAAGTTGAACATGCTAGAGTTCCTTCACATGCACCTAAAGGGGAAAAAAAAAAAAAATCAAGATAACAGATAATTCAAGTTTCAAATTACAGCAGAATTTCAGAAGAAATCCTTTGTATATGTGTTTGTGTCATACAAGAAGTATCTCCATTGATTAGTAAAATTACTGTTTCATATATTCCCACATTCATATATCTACTCTGCATTCAACTGTCAATAGTATGTCTACAGTTCCTACAACATTAAGATTTACTTGAATGCTGTGGTTAGTTAAAATACTTAACTAATTCCCTTTCTACCATTTAAAAGAGAGAAAAGTTTTCTACTGTAAGAATGCAAAAGCAGATGACACTGTCAATCAACACTACCTAATTTATTCCCAGGGTTCATCCTTCTATCCCTCTCTTTCCCATGGTTTTGAGAAGGCTTCCTCAAGAAGTTCAACAGAAGACACCTGCTATACAAAAAATTCCTCAGCAGTACAGGAAGGAGTGATTTTATACTTGGTGTTTCTTCTCACTCAACAGAACACTAATTCCCAGCAACAAAGGTAGGGAGGCTAGATAGAGATGGTTTTCTGTGTTAAAGAGGCCTACATGTACCACTAGGCAATCCAGCCTGAGCCAAGATCTAATAATTCCCTAGGGTTGAACAGAACAAGTATCAACTACATCTACCTGGTAGAGCAATTAGGTCAGAGGACAGTAAAAGTTTGAACACTGACAAATTTGTCTCTGCCACTCTATAGGGCTGGCAGCGAGTTCTCCACTTTGTTAAAAAAGAAACATGCAACTTCAAGAGGAGGAGAAAGCTGAACTCTTCATACTTGTGTGGAGATTGGGGTTGGGGCACACCTCTGATTTAAACTGATAAGAGAGAAGCAGGTAAGACATTAGCCAAGTTTAATTTATTTACTCATTTCTAGGGAAAGCAGAACCAAGAGTATTGTGATCACATCACCTTTGTACTCATATGGAAACAAAGGGAAGTAAGGCTGCATGTATAACCACTGCTATGAAAAGAAACAGTGGGATTCATCATCCGACCACAAGAACCACACAGAAAACATGGTGCTGTTACATGTAGTAATGGTATCAACAGCACATATTCAAAGTCAGCATGACACTGTACTAAAGATTTTTTAAATATATCATGTCTTCAAGCATATACAAATGCATGTGGAAAAGTAGAGTTTAAATAAAGTACCAAATAATATAAAGTTTGTTGTAGCAGCAGTTTAAGCGTTTTAATGTTGGGGAAGGTGAGGGGAGAAGGGGGGGAAGAAAGAACACTGACCAGTCTATTTGAACAGTGGAAAGTCTTTCTGAAACTGTAAAGCTAGCAGTAGCAAACAAATTGAGTGCAGCTGAATCATTCAACAATTTTGTAAGTCTTTACACAAAGATATTTCTATTATCATTACTGCACGTGGGATGCCCCCTAGTGACAGAAGTAAATAGGCAAGATTTACATTTTACATTTTTTCCCCTCATTACTTGTTTCTGAACACAGAACATACATTTTTACATTATTTATACTGCATTATTTCTCTGCCCTAGTATGATGCTTCATTACCAAACGATTATTGAAATGGGACTAGCATATGTCATAATTGAAGATTGTTACAGTATCTCCAGTTTTTAGTTTGGCTTCTGTTTATTGACAGCATTATCTTTTTTTTTTCCCCCACTTTACCACAATGCTTTAACATGGCTGATATTTACACAAACTGAGAGAATATTTACTGTAGAATACAAGCAGACTAGCCATAAGCCTATGACACATTTAATAAGGGATACATAAAGCCAGTTATCCCAATGCATTACAGATTTTTAAGAGACAATTCTTCTTTCCCAAATGTACGCAACTCTAGACACGAGTTGTCTCAGACGTAAGTCTGAGATTTAAAATCTTAAAGATGTTATTGCTAGCAGTGAAATTTATTTTCACTTAAATA
The DNA here is from genome assembly GCA_013389945.1 of Fregata magnificens. Classification (NCBI taxonomy): domain Eukaryota; kingdom Metazoa; phylum Chordata; class Aves; order Suliformes; family Fregatidae; genus Fregata; species Fregata magnificens. The sequence continues at coordinate 318,565 of WAAD01018803.1, forward strand.
AAACACACCTCAGATTTCAAACTGTGCTACACTAGCCTACTTTTTTTTTTCCTCTAATCACTCCATGCTGTGCATTCACTCATGCAAATTGTAATTCCGCTTCCTGCTTTAGTTTGTACTATTAATTCTTAAGCTCATGTTCATGTAAATACCTGTCCTGAGGTATTTAATTGCCATTACCAAATACCACTGCTTTGCATGGGCAGAATCCTACAACTTCAATGGAACTAACTATGGAAAGTACAGAAGTTGAAGGAACAGGGAGGTGTTATAACTTCATCCTATTTTGATTTTAAACAAAACTTGTACCGAGTTGGAATTTCACTAGGGCATTGGTCTCCTTTACCCCAGTCCTTTATTAAGAATTAAACTTTTTGCTCCTCCCTGCTAACTGACATGGATGTGGTTGTTTCTTTCACTTAGCACTCAAGTACTACAGCAATTTGTGCTACAAAAAGCCTGATAATAAATTGAGACTATGGCTATACTGAAGTAACCAGACACTGTTAGAAATACACCAGTTTTGTGTTGCCTCCAGAACCTTTCAGCTCAGAAGAGTCTGCAGGTGGCATCTTTCACATTCCACCTTGACAGCACTCTGTCCACATTCCCCTCCTTTAACATTCAAGCAAGGCTCAGCCCAAATATTTTTTTGGAACTTGACCCAAAATATTCTATGCACCTGCAGGAAAAAAAAAAAGGAGGGGAGAAAATCCAAATAAAGTACAGCTAGGTTTTATAAATAAATTCATAAACAAATATTCATTTACAGTCAGACTCAATGATCTTAAGGGTCTTTTCCAATCTAAATGATTCTATGATCGAATAAACCAGTAATAGAACATAATTTCTAGACATTGAATACAGTATTCAGTGAATCTACTTACCAAAACCATCTATGTCTAAATTATTATCAACAACAACATCCAGCAGTGAATCCCCAGGTTTTCCTTTGGCCGTTAGTTTGTCACCATCACGATTTATGAAATGAACAGTTATTTTATCTTCTGAGCTGAAAAGTAAAAGTATATAATGGAATTAAAGAAAGAATTCTAAAATTTTTTAGATCTTTAAAATTAATTGAATACTACTAAACCAGTAATCACTATCAACTCTAAGAGCACAGAAACCTAAGTTATTGGCTGTTAAAAGCTGTAACAGGTACAGGCATTTACTGCTGTACATTGAACAAAGGCCATGAAAAATAAGAAAAAACCAAAACAAAACCACCTTGCTTTGCGTTTTGTCACTAGAAGCTACATAGGATCCTGATGTTTTGCCTTTCACTGAAGAGGGTCAGAGCTATTTTATTTTAGGCACAATATTTGTATTTTTACCAAATAAAAGAGCTTATTTTAAATGCTTCTCTTCACTCCTTTCTGTGGAGTCTTCCTTTGGATTTATAAAATTTTAATTTTTCTCATCACTGTCATTTAGGACAAATTTAAAAATTTTCCCATTTCTGCTTAGAGGTTAAGGCATTTTACTTTATTCGTTCCAAAATTTAATTATCCTCTCCTCCCAAGAATGAAAATACTCCAAAAGCATTCCGCTTTTTTTGAGCACAGATTCTCTTAGGATTTCACTTTGTAAATATTAATTCCAGTGAAGTTCAAAGTTTTGACACTGGCTTCAAAGAAAGAAGGTCTCATATTTTCCTGCTTTGCTTTTCAGACAATTACGTTTATTTAAGAAAAATTTCTTTAAAAAATTGTATGCAGTCTGCATAAAAATTTCTTAAGACTAATACTTTTAAATATGAAAAAAATAGGTTTTTTGGTGTTCCATATTATGTCATTCCACATGCAAATTAAAGGAAAGCTGTTAAAATACTAATAACTAAAATTTGAAAGTGGCCATACAGAAACATCAGTAAGCAGCTTATTCTTGGAACTGGCTGTAAAAGAAAATGTGTTTTTAGCAATCTGAGTCCTAGCTTGTTTTGAAAAACAACAAATGTTTGTTGCTGTAGACTTAATATAATTGCCACAACTGTAAGCCCACTTGGCAGCAGGATGCGCCGCGATTCATTATGATGTCGTGTTCAATTCTTTTCATACCCATCCCTCAGTCCATTCTCTGAAGGCAGCCACAAGCTACTATTAACTATAAATTCATTCCAAAGTTATAATCAATAATGAAGGATTGACCTTGCTGATCTGCAGAATGCAACTGAAGCATACACTATAATAAAATTCAGAAATCTTAAAGATCTAGCTTTACAAAATGCAATTAATGTTGCACAGTCACCTGTGATATCAAAGGACCACCTCCAGCAAACCGTTCTGTGGGGATTTAAGTTACCCCTCTGCTCTTCTTTTTGCTCCTCTGCTGTGTTAACACCTCCCACAGCACAACCAAGGAAAGAAGCACCCACCACCTTCACTGGACGTTTAAGACTGATGGGTTTAGATTGCATCTGGAAAGGTATAGATTCACATTCTGACAGCCAAAGTAAACCACTGACAGTGTCATTTTAAACTGCTTCAAAAAGCCCTTCCAGAGCTCACCAAAATACATTCTCATTTACCGAAATATTTCTGTCAACGTGACAAACACAACCCTGACAGGAGACACAATGCAAGATGTACTTGTATTTATGGGCATCCTCTGCCCAAGGTATAGACATGATAAGTACTAAATATTTGTTCAATATCCAAAACATACCCTTTCCTCTATTACAGGATGAGGCAATCACAAGTAAAATGGACCAAACAGCAAGATGTCTGGCCATGCACTAGATCACTGGAACCTTTGTAAAAGAAGTCATCTCCCTCCCAGGTTTCAAAACACACCTGAAACTCTTCACCTGTGATTACACTTTAATCTGGCAAAAGAGGAATGGTCCTGGCCTCCCTCTTTTGTTCCTTCCATCTCCAGCACTCACACTGTCATGCACTAAACTGGGTCTGGAAACTGAACTGGCTGAAACAGGACCTTCGCAGGTCAATGGCCATACGAATGTCAGAACCGGTACACAGTCAGATCTGCCCATTATATGACATTTACATCAGTTTAAAACAATTGTGTTACTGCAACTTGATGATGCAATAACACAATCTAAGCTTCATGATCAGCTTAAACCGATCTCTTTCCAATATAAAAATGTGGGTTTGGGTGATCCCCACTCTAAATCTCCCTGCCACCATCCTTACACCGGTATTACCACAAGTCAACTCATTTTGCTAATCTTGCTGAAAATCAACCATAAAAACAAAGTAGTCCCAACTGAACCAGCAAGCAAAACTGACAGAAGCACCACCACCCAAAACAAAAAATGAGGAAATAGAAGTTGGATCCCCTTTTCAGTAGCAACAATCTTACATTAGCCTCAGCCAGTTGCAGAACTGCATTGTAGCTGCACATGCCTAACTGGTGCAGTAAGCAGCAAGGGCACAAACCAAAGCACCACCACTAAGTCACTGACTTTTGTTAAAGACCACTGCAGTAGTTAACGGGACCTAATCCACTCTGGTTGATAACTGAAACTAAGACTTATTTATTTGTAATAAAGTTAGAGATAGCCTTCTTAAGTCTTCCAGTAGGATCCGTTTTTCTGCTATTGCCATGTTTATCACTTCACATAGCCAAAATGTTTAATTTAAACCAATCACTGAGGCTTTATTATGCATGAGCCTGAGTGGTGAAAATACTTTCAGAAGTGCGCGTACATAACAATCAGACTAGTCAGACATTCAAAACACACACTGTGCAGATCTTTTCAATTACTGGGAGATACCATAAAAAAAACTATAATCACAGCTGCATGCAACAAATATTTAGGCTTTATAAATTTCAAGTAAGGTGGCTTTTGCCTACCCAGACATTGTTTGCATGAAGAAAAAAAAAAACCAAAACAACAAACCACCAAACACCACCCTACTGTGAACTAGTCACAGGCAATTAACATGAAATATGTGCCAGGTCTATGCAAGTATAAATAGCCTCAGGATCATCAGGAAGAACAAAACCTATTTCGTGTAATCTGCATAAAGCATAAATATCCCAATTCATGCTCAGATGAACCCTTTTCACCAGATGTAAGATACAATTAATTTCTTTGTACGGTTGCCACAGTACTATCAGCTTTGCTATCAAGCTTCCCTAGGATACCCTAAATTAACCATACAGCAAACGCACAGAAGACCACGAGAGAACTGTACATGCTGTTCATTGTCCCTCCCACGCAAAAAAGTACTGCAAGAATCCTGACAGTCACCTCTTCCTCCTTAAAAGAAGTATCCTTTTGAATCTTCAGCTATTACTTCCAAGTTAAGAATCACCTCTTACATTCCTCCAAACAACATAAAGATAACAACTGTAGCCTGGTGTTGCACATGGCGAGACCAACTCTATCATTTCCAGATCTTTTATTAAATGGTAAATCTAACAGCCCTACCTAGTTGCCTGAAGAGTTTCATGAATGAACCCATCATACAGGCCTCAGTTAAAATACGGAAGTTATAAATCTGAACTAATCTTTAAAACATGTAGTAATTATGTTGTGCACCAAAAATTTGTACAGCTATCTCAACTGGTATAAAAGAATTCTGAGATAACTACTGTTCACCATGAAAGGGATAAAATGAAAGGATAAGGGATAAAAATGGAGCAAGAGAAAGAATGAAATGGAAATTAAAACCTAACACTGAAAGCCTTGGGAACTTCTAATCACAAGAATCACCTCAGCTGATGATTTATATAGCTAGGTATTCATCCTCTAGACACAAAACCAGCTAATTTTACATACACAAACAATGAGGTATCTTTTTACTAGAATAACACTGACTGACTACATAAAGTTCAGGAACCTGGTCTCAAATAATATGATGTCCAGAAATGGTAGGACTAGAGAAAATAACTTGCGCATAAGTGGAGAAAATGCTAATATATGAAAGAAACAAGGATTTTCTTTTTCTTCCTACTCACTCAGCCAGGTTATGACATGGAGTATATAAACAATACATTTGAAATACTTGCTTCCATGAGCTTTTCTGCTGGTATGCTTGCGCAATGAATGTAAATAAATTCCAATCTGTATTCAGTCTGTTTGTGAAAGACCTGGGGGATTACAGGTCTTACATTACTATTAGGTAAGGAGATATTTTCCCTTTTCAGTATTCTTTTTCCTCCCATTTTTACCCTGTTAAATAATTTTTAAGAACTTCTAAAAATTTGACAATACTTTACAAAAAACCTTTTGATTTTTTGAATGAAAAGCTGCTAATCAGGGACCTCAAAATAACTGATGGTCAGTGCACTCACTCAGGGGAGACTTATTTTTAAGACACTCAGCAGGGTCACTCAAAGAGATCTAAACTAGCAACTTACCGATCTCATGTGGGAGTCCTAGACTAAAAAGTTAGTTTGTCTCTCCATATTAAAAGTATCTGCTGGAACAAAGTAAAAGAGCACCTACAGGAGAGTTTAAAAGCAAACTACTGAAACAGCTTTGATGGCGAGGGCACTACCCAACCCTCTGGAAACAGGCTAGGCTACACCACTGACATTGGACAGCTGATCACAGGTCTGTTCTAAGTCAAAGAAACTTCTCTGGCATCCAAGTAAATTAGGCTTTTAAAACTTCTGTATTTTAAATACTGAAAGTTAGTAGTAGGCTCTGACCTATCTTTGAACACAGAAACTACACGCCAGAAGGCCATGCATAAGCACAGTCTTTGACTACATGTACTAAGTTGCAAATTTATAGTTGTGGGCTGTAGAATATTAAATGTCTACAGACGTAATGCATTTTGAAACACCTACTCATACATACTGGTGAGGAGAGGAGGTGTTCTGCACACTTAGATGCACGAGTGCTCTTCAGTAAAGAAAAACTATACTAAAGGGAGAAGAGATCTTCACTACTGGGCTCTCTGTGATGTGCTGTACTCCCACCACAAGCCTAGCTAGNAAAAAAAAAAAAAAGCAAGCACTGCACTGCATGAAAAAGCAACATTGATAAGGTCACAACCTTTTAGAAAACTAGTTTGAACATCAGGAACCCTAGTTTAGCTTTCCATAACATTATAAGCTCTACCCTGGGCCGGCCCACAGGCACCTCCAGCTAACAGCCCCCAGCACAGCCTTGCGGGACACAGCTCGCCCCACCCGCCGAGGGCGCCCGGCCGACAGCCCGGAGGGAGGCGGCTGGAAGGTCGCCCCGCAGAGCGCTTCAGCGCTACCACCACGGCAGCCGCAGGCGGGACGGCGAGAGCCGGG
>WAAD01018803.1:325035-346995 GCA_013389945.1 Fregata magnificens
CCATGGCGGCGGCAGGACGGGAGCGCGGGGCCTCTGCGCCGGGGGAGGGGCGGGGGCGAAGTCCCACCGATTACGCCTCTGGCGCAAGCCGCGGTGATTCTTGGAGCCGTCTACGTAGCGCGCTTCCCGCCCCCTTTTGACGGCGGTGAGAGGTGCCCCCGCGACGGAAAGCGCGGGGTTACGCAAAGTGCGCAGCGATGCGCTGAGGGAAGGGGCGGCGCCTTACGGAAAAGGCGTAGGGCGCCGCTCGCACGAGGGGTTGGCGGCGGGGCGCTGTCCTCTGCTGCCGGCTTCCAGTCGGCCTGGCCCTTGCTCCTTCGGGCCACGCCGTAGGCCGGTGAAAGCTTTCTGGTTCCCAAATCCAAGCCCTAGGCCTAGTCTTCCCGGGAAGGTGGTCCCGTGGAGCTCTCTCCCTCCCCGGTTGGGTCTGTGAGGGATTTCTTGTCACGGCTCAGGCCAAGGCGAGGGCTCAGCACTGCCCGGGCCCCGGAGGGGTCCCTGACACACTCTGTGGAGGTGGTGCCCGAGGAGTCATCAGTACATCCAAATGCCCCTTTGGGAGGCCTGGCCTGTGAGGGGCTGGGCTCCTTGGCTCCTGGCAAGGCAAGAAGCACAGCCCCAGGGAAGTGGAGCTGGCAGCTGGGGGGTCTCGGCTGCTCGCCAGGCTGTCAGGCAGGACCACTGAGAAATTCCCAGTTCCTCATTACTATTTCTTATGACGGAAGATCAACTTCTAAAACCAGGCATGAGCAAAGGGACAGCACTGCTATCAGAGGCTTTAACAGGAGGTGGGCATTCATGGTGAATGGCTCAAATATCAGTATGTGCAATAGGAAATTTTGAGATTTCCTGAGCAATTGCAGACTGCACATGTAAACTTAATTTGGCTCTCTGCAATGTACACATTGCTCTACAAGTTTTGATTACGTGGTTATGTAAATCCCCTTCACTCTACCACACCCAGACTGGAGAGTGCTGCGTGAATGAGGAAGAAATGGAGCATTTACTCTGCAATAATTCAAACAGGAGTGGAAATAAATGGGGGAAAGGAGGAAATGTTGTTTACCTCTGATGCGCTTGAGGAAGCTAAGATTATTCGTGATGCCTTGTGGTGTTAGGAGTGTGTTTTTGTAGCATCAGAGTAAGATCAAGGAGGGAGATAACATTATACTATGTAACTTAAACTGGTACGTTTTCTTTGAGGAGAGGAGAAGGTTGTGGGGGAAATATCAGGAGCCTCCAAACTGTCTGGCCATAAACCAAGTGACTTGAATGTGCCAGTTTTCTCTGCTTCAGGTATATAGCTCCTACCCTCTAAGTTAGACTCAATGTTGTTAGGGGGATTCCCTCTACTCATTACAAATACGGCCAACGTAAGATTTTACATAGTCTGAATCTTGTCTTTTAAGATTTATTTCAATTATTGCTATGTCAAAGTAGCTTTTATAGCCCCTATGCTGTATGGATCCTGTTATACCAAATTTATTTCATGTCATTATCCTTTACAATCCAGTATTCTTTCCATAAAAACAAATTTACTGCTGTTCCCATCTAGATTTAGCATAAGATTTTAAAAGTGTTACAATTGCCTAGATGCACAGTGTATCTCTACATTTCAGCTGACATGAGGTTGACCTTTTTTTCTAGGCAATTTCCTTAAAAACTGTACCTGTCACAGAGGCTGCAGCAACTTTACACAGGTTGCCACTGTGTAATACAGGCAGAATAGCTTTCAGTTGTTCTTTGATGACTAGCAAAATAGTTGTGTTTGTTCAAATATACTGTTCATAGAGTAATATTTTTAAATATAACTGAAATCAATGCACTCAATATGTTTATTAAATCATATATTAATACAAACGCAGTTAACATGTGACTATATCACAGAGCAGTCACTGAAATAAATACTCTGAGGGTCAGATCCTCACCTAGTATACTGGTATCCCCTCACCCACGCTGAGCTCTTTTTCATTAGGTTTCACTCTTTTGCAACACAAGAGAATGTGGCCACAAATAATACAGTTTATTTCAATATTGTCATTACAGCATAGGGTCATATATGCATACTCGTAAGGCAGTATATAGCTAAATACATACAGCTTTATGTGGACTTCTAATACTGTAAAGCCAAAAGAGCACATCAGATAATCTAGTCTGACTTTAACCAGAAGGCTTCTTGTCATAAATTAATGGTTAATGCAGGAAACAAATCTGAAAGGGACCTTCTGGACCGTCTAATGTAAACCTTTGCTGTCACATGCAACTCAAGTAACTAAATATAGAAGTGTTTATCCATTTCTTAAAGTTTTCTTGCTGGTATTAACTGCACTGAAAAAACAGTCCCAAAATTTCCCTCCTTGGAAGGGTAGAAGGCCTAATTATTTACTAATTTTCAAATAATTTATTTTATTAGTTTAATTCTTGGTATAGGATTATTTATACCAATTTGTCCTTGGCCAGTGCTGCCCATGAGTTTAAATAGTTTTTGTTCTTTGTGATGTTCACCCATTATCTGTTGCACCCCCTCCAGCCCTTTTATTTTAGCCTCTGTTGTTACTAGTCTCCTTTCATAAGACAGGAAACTTAGTATTCTCCTGATTATCCCACTGAGCCATCTGTGCATATGTTAGTTTGAGTTCACCCTTGTTAAACATGGGCAACTAGTTAGTACATTCACTTCAGGTCTTGTACAGTGTCTGTAATGGAAATACATGGCCCTGATACATCCTAGGATTGTATTTGATTTTTTTTCTGGTACACATCAAATTAGTAGGCTCAAATCATTTTGTGATCAGTTAATAACCCAGATGCCCCTTGTTGCTTCTCATTAATGAAGCCATCGTTAGCAGCAAGAGTTCTTGGTTCCCCCAGACTGAACGCAGTAAGCTCTTTGAACTTTGCTTCAATCTACTTTCATGTCGGATTTTCACTCATACACTATTTTAATGAATAAGGCCATTTCCATTAACCAACTTTACCCCTGTGTTGGACATGTTCCATAGCTCTGTTCCAGCCCTCAGACTGCCATGGCCCTGAGCACGTTACCCCCTTGCAGAAGTTTAGTTGGCAGAGTCCAAGGTTAGCTCCTTCACTGATAAGAGCAGTTGTGAAAAAAGCTGGTAGCGAGGGCCTGCCTCTCCTTTCCCTTCAGAGCCACTTTTAAGCCGAGGCAGCAGCTCTGTTTGCACCATCTCACGTCTCCATGAGTCAGGCCCCGACCTGGACTCACTGGCTGTGCATCCTGGCTTGGCCTCGGACCTGCCTCGTCACTGTGGCCCTGCTGGGCGACCATAGGACTGTGCCTGACCCTCACCACTGTCTCTCAACCCAGTCTTGACCCTGGCGTGCTGCTCTGCATCCTGCCTCCTTGGTGAGGTGACTGCTTTTGCCTGCCTTGGTATTGCGCTCAGCTGCCGGCACAACTTCCGTTGCAGAGCAGCCAACTCTTGCTGCTCCCTGACACTCCCCCACCCCCAAACACAGAACCCTTCTAATTCCCTCATAATTTCTATATAATGTATGCTTTTGGATGGGCAAGGTTGAAGAAAATGGTGGAGCAAATTAGGTGAGGACACCTCGATGAAATAAGAGTAGCAGAGTGAAATAAAAGCGAGAAAAATTACAGTATGTACCTAACATCTCTCTGACTCTCACCTTGGTTGTGTGCAAGTTTTTGTTGCTTGTCTCCACAGCATGTTCATTCTAATGGTAAACACTTTGCGAGAGGCGCTTCATCTTTCCTATGTATAGGTTCTTGCACATTGGGGAATAGATGTAATACAAACTTTTTTCAATAATTATGTCCTCCAATGCTTTACTATTTTTTAAGTTTATATTTGTAGGAGGCCAACAAACCACTAGATGGCAAACAATTTCAGCAAGATAATACACAGGTATTCACACAATCTTCTGTCCCCAGCTTCATCACTGAGGCCGTGGAGTGTAGTCCCATGGCAATTTATAGAAATCTGGGGTGAAGCGGATATGGTCCTGCTCCTTCCTGCCTCTCCCTCCCTTTTGCTGTTCTAGTGTTCATGAGCCAGGTGTGAGTGGATTCATAGAGGTGATCTGTGCAAAAACTCACCTAGGGAAAAGAAAAAAAAAAGAAAAAAAAAAGGAAAGGAAAAAGAAGAAAGTAAGTGGTTTCCAGCCATTTCAGTTCCCTCAACCAGCCTACGGGCCCCATGTGCAAAACAAGAGGATGTATTCTGGCAGAACAGCAGTCCCAGCTTGGATTGTTTTAGGCCACTGAGCAAAGATACCACATATTCTTCTATTTGGCATAAAATTCCAGGGTTCAGGATGATAAAAACATTGCATATGTATACCAATGATCAGCAGATAATTTCTATAAGTTACTACAGATGATCTGTCTGAGTCCTGGTTTTCTATCTGCAAGAGACATGGCATGGATGCATATTTACAAAATGCAAATCCAGCTGTTCTAAAGAGATTTTTAAAATAACAAATCCACCAAGTAATCAGACCTCTGTATACAATTAGCTTTTCTGGTCATTATCAAAGTTCTGCGTGAACATGTGTTTTAACCTGGATTTTCTTGGAAGCCAAATTGTGTCAAATTATCCCTTTCAGTTGAAATACGCAAGGAAATCCAGAGAAAGGAAAGGATCCATGGTCCATGTGGAGCTCTCCTTTTGTGATCGTCTCCTGTTAACTGGCATGGGAGCAGAACCATCTCATCCAAAGTTTCTTCTCTAAGGTAGCGTGATTTGTGATATCCTAGGATTCCCCACTCCAGTTTTTGGCATGACTTTCAGTTCAGTTCTCTGGCTACAATTTCTCTTTGATTACAGGAGTGCAACTAAGCCCTCACAAAAAAAGACAGGAGAGCAGCGGGCCACATTATTTCATCTTGGCAACTTTTGTGTGACTGGGGGCAGGAGTGGTCATGTGAGCTGCTGACACAGAACATTTTCTACATGTTTGTTCCTCCAAACTACGGCATCTCTTCAACCTGATTTTTCTAATTCTGAGACCATGTAAATGATCAAGGTCTTTACCTATCCCTGACAGTTCAGTAACACAGGCCTTGATCTAATTTTAAGCAATCAAACATAAATAAAATGTAGTCATTGATCATAGGAAGCTCCAATCAGTCAGAAACTGGCAGAGATTCAGTCTGTAGCTGAGCGAGTGGGACACACAGGCTGGGCACTTTGTTGTTACCTTCAGCCGAGGAGCATAGGACATGAGAGTGGTGAGGTCTGAGGTAACCCATGCGTGAAAGGAGGCAGGAATATGAAGGAGAGGTCAACTGTGGTGGGTTGACCTTGGCTGGACGCCGGGTGCTCACCAAAGCCGCTCTATCACACCTCCTCCTCAGCAGAACAGGAGAGGGAAAATATAATGAAAGGCTCGTGGGTCGAGATAAGGACAGGGAGAGAGATCACTCACCCATTACCGTCACAGGCAAAACAGACTCGACTTGGGAGAAAAATTAATTTATTACCAATCAAATCAGAGTAGGAAAATGAGAAATAAAAACTAAATCTTAAAAACATCTTCCCCCCACCCCTCCCTTCTTCCTGGGCTTAACTTTACTCCCGAGTTCTCTACCTCCTCCCCTCCAGCAGCGCAGGGGAATGGGGAATGGGGGTTGCGGTCAGTTCATCACATGTTGTCTCTGCCACTCCTTCCTCCTCAAGGGGAGGACTCCTCACACTCTTCCCCTGCTCCAGCATGTGGTCCCTCTCACGGGAGACAGTCCTCCATGAACTTCTCCAGCATGGGTCCTTTCCACAGGGTGCAGTCCTTCAGGAACAGACTGCTCCAGCATGGGCTCCTCTCTCCATGGGTCCACAGGTCCTGCCAGGAGCCTGCTCCAATGCAGGCTTCCCATGGGGTCACAGCCTCCTTTGGGCACATCCACCTGCTCCGGCGTGGGGTCCTCCATGGGCTGCGGGTGGATTTTTGCTCCACTGTGGACCTCCACGGGCTGCAGGGGGACAGCCTGCCTCACCATGGTCTTCACCACAGGCAGCAGGGGAATTTCTGCTCTGGCACCTGGAGCACCTCCTCCCCCTCCTTCTTCACTGACCTTGGTGTCTGCAGGGTTGTTCCTCTCACATATATCTCACTCCTCTCTCTCCTGTTGCACTTGCTGTTGCACAGCAACTTTTCCCCCTTCTTAAATATGTTATCACAGAGGCACTACCACCATCGCTGATGGGCTCAGCCTTGGCCAGCAGCAGGTCCATCTTGGAGCTGGCTGGCATTGACTCTATCGGACATAGGGGAAGCTTCTAGCAGCTTCTCACAGAAGCCACCCCTGTAGCCCCCTTGCTACCAAAACCTTGCTATGCAAACCCAATACATCAAACAATGAAGGATTAATGGAAATGCTCATGGGGTGGTTGTTTTTATTTTAGGAATTCAAGTGGTTTGTAAGTCTCTAAAAGGCAGATAATCTAAGTACCATCAAAGTGTGTGTGTAGCTGCCAAGCAATTCTGCAGCTAAAGGGAGATTTAGGAACTTTGGCACTTTGTTGGAGAGGATCCGGTAACAGCAGTGCAGCAGGGCAGGAGAGTGGTTTTTCTGCAATTGCTTTGTCTTTGCTGGTTTCACTATAGCACCTGAAATAGAGCAGGAAACAGATAGAAATGTTTGGAGTTTTGTCATTCAAAGAGGTGGAGCTCTGGGAATAAGCCAGAGCCTGGTGTTATCCACTCAGAGAGGAAAGCTGAGGAGGTGGGTCTGTCTTATGACAGGAAGGTGAATTACTGCCATGGAATTCTGCTAAACTGTAAATAATTCGTTGCTTCAAAGCCGTGGTTCTGTCATACATAGGAGACTGCGAAATCTGTGTGAAAATTTGCATCTCTGAGTAGGGGATTTTAAAGTTAGTTGTCTCAAAGTCTTGATACTCTTTAGTAGAAAGATGTGTGAGTTTTTCCACAGGAAAACTTCTCTGACTCTTCTGAATTTCTGAAATTCTTCTACTTCTTCTACTATGTTATGCATAGCATAACTTTTCATAGCAACAGCTCCTTCCTGTGAAGAGTTGAAAAAGTGTGTGGACAGTTTAATGTGGAATTTTCAAAGTAAAGCAGAATTTGTCATCTCTGAATTAGAGCCAGATTTCCATTATTAATATGTCTCCATCAACAGGGGATCTTAAAGTGTGTTCAAAATACAGCTGTACAAGGTCATGAAAGGGATATCCATCACAGGCTATTAAATACAAAACCACCATGTACAGCTCATGTCTGAAGTCCTTGATCTGCAAGTTGTTGGAAGAGGGAAAGGTATTCTGGGGAAGTCAATGCTTGCTCCATTCTCACATTGTTTCCCAGGTGTTGACTTTTACAGTTGCTAGAGACAAAACACTGGGCTTGAGGGACTTTTGGTCTAATATAAAATGGACTCTTCTTTGGTCTAACTCCTTCCTGATTTTCATGCATATAATAACATCCTTAAGTTGAAGTTGTGGAGTTCGTACTGGAGGACAGGAGTTGAGGACCAAAATCCACCACACCTTCCCTAGTGAATTTGGGCTGGGGCAATCTTTTTCACTACTACCAGTGTCTCAACTCCTGATCAAGACAGTAAGTAGAGTCTCCAATTAAACAAAAAAGCCACTTCCCAACTGCACAAGATTCGTGTTGACAATGAATTATAGCCTGATACTCACTCCTGGTGCCCACTTCTCTTCTCTGGATAATGCTGTTATGAATTATGAGTAACACATTTTTACTCTCTTCCCAGAAGTGTTTACAGTTGTTTGGTAAGAACACATGCAACAAAATGTAAGTAAAATCTCCCCATTAAGCAAGGATGTTGATTGCTGTAGATGCTGCAAGTCCTGCTGTCTGTCAGTAGCAAGTGGAGTGAGTGATGTATGAGGTCCTGCATGCTGGTCTTTACTACCTTTGAAAAATACATCTTTGTATAACCTGCTAGGATGCAATACATTTACTTTCGGTGGTAGCCTATTGGTTTGTAATGAGAAGCAGCTTAATTACACATGAGAAAGTCTTTAGCATAAGATTCTTAGAGAAAGCGTGATGCACAAAGGTAGCGTACTAAGACAGGAGGTTTGTGTGTCCACCAGGAGGCACAGCAAGCTAGGGCTCCATCTTGCTCACAGCACTGAACCGGCTGCATGTACCAGCGGTGAAGGGAGGCTAAAGTTTTCATCAGATTTTTACATCCGGAAGTAGGAAATTGAGAGATTTCTAGAATGAAAATGAGAATGTGGAGAACTGGCAAGAAGCTGAAGTAATAAAATGCATATATGTCAAAATGTTCTCTGGTCAAAGGCTATAATGTCAAATAAATTTTGTTGCTGTTGTTCATAGTCATTGGAAGTCATAACTGATATGACTGAAAATAAAAATGCTAATCAGTGTATGAAGCAATACTGGCGCTCAGCTGCTTAAGGTATACATCAGCAGTTGTGTAAGAGGCCAAATTAGATACCTCATCACATGTTGTCTCTGCCACTCCTTCCTCCTCAGGGGGAGGACTCCTCACACTCTTCCCCTGCTCCAGCATGGGGTCCCTCTCACGGGAGACAGTCCTCCATGAACTTCTCCAGCATGGGTCCTTTCCACAGGGTGCAGTCCTTCAGGAACAGACTGCTCCAGCATGGGCTCCTCTCTCCATGGGTCCACAGGTCCTGCCAGGAGCCTGCTCCAATGCGGGCTTCCCATGGGGTCACAGCCTCCTTTGGGCACATCCACCTGCTCCGGCGTGGGGTCCTCCATGGGCTGCAGGTGGATTTTTGCTCCACTGTGGACCTCACGTACATGTGGAGAAGGACAAAGTTCTGATGCTGCAAATATTTACGCGTATGAATGATCATATATGTTATACCTTAAAAATATGTAAGAGATTACAAAACCAGCCAGAGGCTTACCAGTAAGTACTTGCACATTTGGGACTCCATGGGAATCCAGGTTGTAATAAGCTTATCAGTTATACTTCTCCTCCGACAGTGTGACTGGAGTTAGAAACAATGATCCTTCTCTCTGACACCCTAGGAGCATGTTATGTCACATCAGGAATGTGAACAGTGGTGTTTTCAAAGCTGATAAATTTTGTAATTTTTGAAGTATTGTAATCAAAGCCTTCTTTTCTCTCATTTCAAAATCAGGAATCAGCTAGGAATTGAAAATCTAAAACCAAGCAAACAAAAAGTTCTCTTCCCAGCCTTGAAGAAAAACCTGAATATAAGAGCACAGAAAGGAAATAAGGAGAACCCCAAACTATTATTAAGGCCTCATGAGGCTTTTTTTTAATGCCAGCCTCATGACTTTCTGGGAACTGATTTATTGAAAGCCTTGGTTTGGCAATTCTGTGCTTGGCTAGCTTGGGCTTGACCCAAGTCCCCTTTTTTCTTGGCAGCACTTAAAACAGTTGAGATGTAGCCTATGCTCCTTTGCAATCCAAGATTGCTGTGTGCAGTCAAGAACCCTAAAGCACAGAAAATGAACAAAGTGACCCAAAGCCATGGGGCCCAGGTGGCAGTGCGGGCTGTGGGGCTGGGGTGAGGAGCCAAGGGCCCACTCTGCTCCCCAGGACCAGCTTCTACGTGGGTTTAGTGCAGCTGACACACTCCGACTGGTGTAGAAGTCCTGTTTTAAATTGCACTGGTTTAGCTGGCAATAATCCAACTGCTGGAAACTCAGTTGCGTAGAGAGAACTTGTCCGATATTTCCAGTTCTTCAGCATTTACATGAGCTGCTGCTGCACACCAAACAGACACGGTGTGCAGCCATCTCCTGCAGCAGGTCACATCCTGCTGGAAGAGTGCAGCACCAGCGCCAGGCATTTTCGTGACCGTTCAGCAATCTCAGCAGTAAGGCAGCAATAAAACAATGCTTCCAATGTATTGCACTGGCTTTGCCTGTCGGCTCTTATTTCAAGGCAGAGCACTCTGCTGGTGTGTATATATATCATATAGTAGGTTTCTCTTGCACTGCTCCTAGGGCTCTTAGCCAAACTGCTGGCACAAGGTTGGAGTTAGTAACCCACAGCAGTACCACTGTTGTTCCAAACTGCTGAAGTAGCACTCTACCCTATTACTTTTTTATACACTTCTGTTTCTTATATAGAAACAAGGATAACAGAATCATGTAGCTCTCAAGTCTTGAAACAGGCCAAATTCTTTGTTCTAAACTGGCACAGCCGTGAAGTTAGCAGAGTCCTGCTGCGTTACACCAGCACGGAGCTGGGCTAGCTGTCACGATGCACAGGCCTGTGCAAAGACAAGAAAACTAATATCTAACTCCGGTGTTCATGCCTTATGTGATCAAGCATGATACTTCTTTTAGTGACCCCCTTAAGTGCAAATGTCTGTTAAAGTTTCATTGTAACACCCTGGTCTCACTGACTTGCCCACAGTTGGGATTTCAGGACTGGTGTTTGTTGCACTTGACAGCTTTTATCGGTAGATTGGTGTCTTACTAAGGTGGAAGAAACTTGAACTATACAGTTATATAATGGAGAAGCAAATGCTTTTCCAGAAATTACTATCATCTGTTTATTGAGGGAGGGTGGGGGTGTGTGGGCTATTTCCTGAGCCAGCATTGTTGCACTCATTGCAGACCTGCTTGTGTCTTTGCTGTTTGCTAGCTGGGACATCCAATTAATTAGACTGAACTTGTTTCCTTTTGTATCTATCCATCCTGGGTTAATAGTTTAGAGGGTGTGTATGAAAGACTGAAGTCCCTGGCACTGCAAACATATGAATAGTTTTATTCAAAAGACTAGTCTCACTGCATGAAAGACCAAGATGTCATCACACAAGAGCTAAAGCAAAAATACTCAAATTTTTGCATCTTTGTTACAAAACACTCAAATTTTACTGAAGCAAAAATACTTTGATTCAAACACAAGGTCACAGAGTTCCGTGCTTTTATTTGAGTGTATTATATTTTAATAGAAGTACAACAGAAGTTAGCAGTTATAAGAGCACCCCCCTATACAGCAGAGCACAACCTGTGTCAAGGTGTGCCTGTCCCTCATGCAGATGTCAGCCTCTCAAGCAGCCCCTGTGACACCGGCAGAAACGCTCACAGGCAGCCCATGGGCAGCCTGTCTCTATACCAATGCAGTGTGGTGCCCAAAACTGAGCCGTACTTACTGTGAATCAACATCTGAGGCATGCTTACTTGCTCTTAGATCCCCATGCTCTAGCAGGTGGCTTGACGTTGCACAGCTGGGTTTATGCCCGACAGAGTGTCTCTATTCTAGAGGAAGAGTGTGGAGCATCCTCCAAAGGGCAGGTGAGATACACCCACTCAGACCAAATATGAAACCAGAATTACCCACATCCTTCTCTGCAGTATCAATGTCTCCAGTGCATCTTCCTCTGCTTCACAAGAAAAGAAATCTGGAGGAAATCGTATGTTCTCTTCCCAGATTTTTGCTAGAGCTCTGACATCTTGTGTAAAGAAGTATAACGGTCCTAGCTTAATTTAGCATAAACAGTATCTTGTAATCCATCTTTGCTTGATTTGCTGAATTATCTTTCTTGTCCCACGGATTTGTTAGTGGCTTTGCCTAGTGTATAGGAAAAATACCAGTCCAGTGGTTTAGATTTCACTGAATCTGGAAAAATTTAGATCACCCATTCTGCAAGCCAAAATACATATGAGCAGTTCTTTGACTAAAATGATCAGGACTACTAATGAGACTCATAGGTCTTGTGAGACTAACTTTACTCTGTATTTTAGCTTACTGCAATAGAATGTAGTGAGCCTTTGAGTAATAGATTACGTTAGGTACTACACAAATATTTTTGTAACTGATTTCTGAATATATTAAGATACAGATTAGCAGGTTGAGTATCTTAAACTGATGAAGAAAAATGTTAGCAATTAAAAATCTCTTCCCGGGATTTTGAAAATGTGATGATAAGCAAATGACATCTGGTTATACTAACATCTTGAAGAAGGCCTGAACCTTTTATATAGCATTGCTCTGAAGGCTCTTGTCTTGATGAAGAAATTTCAGCAGCAGTTCTCATGTAGCAAGGTGAAGAAGTGAACACAGAACATACCTCATCTCAGTGCAGGTGACAATACAGCTGCTGGTTTTACTCACAATATCTGGATTAAAAGCCCCTATGCAGACTTTGGGCATATCTTCATTTTGTTTGTAAAACCACCTTAACAATACAGCCTCCCTTGCTGTATTTTCCAGGATGTGGTGTTTCAGTGTTATCATAAAACTACTAATGAAAGAGACACATAAGCAAAAATGTTGTATTCTGCTCTGCTACCATTACCAGTAGTAGTGTGACTACACTACTATTGAAAAATAAGCAGGATACAGTAAGAACTGGATTCTCTTCTTCCATACAGAGTTGTATAGTGGGACTACTGTCATCAGATTTTGTATATGTGGCAGAATGAATATCAAAATGAGCCTTTGCAAATACAGTGAACTTTAAAGAATCTTGCGTGGAACCGTGACAGACCCTTCCACAGGGAATGGTAGCAGTTTTGAGGATCTTAATAGTTGGCGATTGCATTTTAAGTTAGATATTTTAATTGCTAAGCAGAGCTATAAACAGGAATCTAACTCACCATTTTCATGGTCTGTTGCATTTGTGAACAAGGTTTTCTGAGCCCAAATAGTTGTACAGTAACACCTGAAATGGATCTCTGCATAAATGAATTTCCCAAAAGCCTAAGTTGCCTAGAACTGACTTCCTACAGAAACGAAGGATTTTCTGAACAGTTGTGTAACACATATTTCTTACATTCTCCTAAAGAGAACTAAAAATTGACCTTTCAGAAAGAGGGAGTTTGGCGCAATTACTTGCTCTTCAGTAGTCTCTTTGAAACTTTGCTTTACAGAATTAAACCTTAGAGATTCCTTCCCGTTTTTCCTCAAGGCATGTATAGTTTGATCACTGGCATGCTCTCTCTGTGGGCTAAACCTAGTTTTATTTCTAAGAAAATGTTGAGCTCACTGGAGCGTATAACTTGCCATAGTGCATTATGTTCATGTAGCCCACTTGTGTATCTCTAACTGTTGTCAATTCCCAATGCTTCTGAGAAGATGCAAAACCAAAACAAACCCAAACATAGTTTCGACAGAATTGGGGTGATGGAGACTTCATCCTAATTACTAACTTGTTTAAACTTTGTGTTTCAAGCTGTTTTTTTCTTTTAATGCCTCTTATATAAATAAGAAGAAGATCCAGAAATACAGTAATTCAGGACAAGACAATATTGCCCTCCCTCTTAGACTCTTGCTGTGTGTTTTGACTTCAATAACATCCTGGAGCAGTGAGTTTCACAGTCTCTTTTGTTCTTTGATGAAAAGACAACACTCAGTTTCAAATATAGGAGTTGTCAGCTACACAGTCTGCCGCCTCTTGCACTACAAGACTAAGAAAATGAAAGCTCACAAACCACATTCTCTATTCTATTTTTATGTTTGCAAGCCTTTTGCTAGATCTTGACCCAGAATTTCTAGGGAATATTTACTAAAAAGTGACCTAAATAATACTGTACTTCCCATTTACAAACAGCTTAACAAAACAGAACTTAGAAAGGAGGAAAGTAAAGGAAGGGAAATGGGACAGCAACTACACTTTCCCTAAAGGACAGTAGTTATAATTTAGAGTTGTCCTGTGATTTCTTAGTGCAGGTGACAGCTACTTAGCTCCTTAGGTAGTGCTTTATTCACTGGTACTTAGTGTCACGTCCAGTGGATTGACCACCTGCCTCAGTTTAGGCTGCTGCATGCTGAAATGTCACCATGTAATTTGGGTTAGTTGCTCCCAGTCACCTGCTGTGCTTTCCTACTGACCATCCTGCTGGCTGTTCCTTTTTGTTAGTCACTCGCTAGTCATTTTGTGCTTTTTCATAGGAGATCACATATAAAGACACAAATAATCCTCATTGCCCCAGGAAGATTGTTTTTTGCAGAGCCTTCCACTCCCCTTCCAGGAGCTGCTGCATCCCCAGGCTGAAAGGGAGGTTTTAGATTAGGATGACTGCAGGCCCCGAGCACATTTACGCTGAGTTAGTTTGCCCAGGCTTTTCATGCGTTACTGTAATTACGTCACTGTTTCAAATTTATACCATGCTTTTTCTCAGTGGCTGACTTATTAACAGAACTACAACACAGCACAAACTTCCAACAGAAGGTTTTAAGCCTGCCCATTTCTATTCAGCTCCTTTTCAATCCACAAGGTGCCAACAGAGTACTCACCCCTCTTGGTTTTCCATTCCTCTACAGTGCTCAGGGAAGGGCTGCTGGTTTTTTTTCTCCTAAGCCTCAGGCTTGCATATTTGAGTCTCTTCTTATTTATTTAATTTCTTAGGCAAAATGTTCTAATTCAGCTAGAGGCCTTGTTTTCATGCCCCTTCAATGTCTCCAAATGTCTCCTAATTCTGTATTCTTTTAGGCTGCAAAAATCAGAGCTGTACACAGATTTCAGCTGAGGTTGTATGATCTGTACATATATGAATCTTAAGCATTTTGTTGACCATAACCACATACTGTACTGTCTACATTGATAGCTCTGTCTTTTTCTGGAAACAATATTGTTAACATATAATGTGCAAGATTAATTTTTTACCTTCTCTACCTTGTGCAAACTTCATTTGCTATTGTGTTCCCTGTACGCCAACACTGATGAAATTCCCCCAGTCTTTTGTAGGTTGACAACAGAAATGAAGTTTGCAGGGCTCAGCTGAAGCAATGAGGAAGAAAATTCTCAACTGTACTTACAGGATAGGAAATGATGTAAAGAAGCAAGAAAGGGCAGATCTTCAAGCTACCAAACCTCCATTTTCATGCAAAGCCTCAGTGGTTTTGGCTGGCTCCACGTAGAAGAAACTCCAAATAGAAGATGATGAGCAATCAGTAGGGCAACCAGAGTAACTCTCCTCTTGATCTGTTAAGTGGGAGCAAGGAACGTATTTTGTTTAAAAGAAAATAATGACCAAACCAGAGGTGTTAGCAGGAGGAACGCTTCATCTCATCTAATTAAACTCAAAAGATGAACATCTGAGCTATAGAGATGCATGCAGCAAACAGATGTTCGAACTACTCCCAGAATTCGTCAACTCCAGGATGTAACAAAATTTTGAACTTTCAGATGGAAAAAGTAGTAACCAAACCTGCTGGTTTCAATGTAGGGTGCAAGTAGCATTTAATGCCAAATGTTGAACTTAAAAATGCGTTACCTACAGTCTAGTCTGAATATTAGTTAAGGATATGGGAAAAAATTGTTCATTGTTTAACAAAATAAATGACTTGGACTGGTATTTCTTCTGCCTTCATAGTGGATCTCAGTTTTATAACTATTTTCAGCCCAGCTTTTGTCATCAAGCTAGGTTTAGGTTCCTCGGCAAGTTTACTTGACAACTTTAAAACCTGTTAGCCAACTTCAACCAAATGCAACAAAGGTAGGGGCCTTGGAAGAAATTAATATCCTACAAATTTCATGTAAATGGCCATCAGGAAAGAAGAAGAAGACAATTGAGGTGTCCCCAGCTGGGAAGGATTGACTGAGCAATCTCATAACTTGTCGGTCAGCAGGGAATCCACACCAGGCAGACCTCTCAAGTTTTCCTCAGCCACAGGAAAGAATTACAGCTACACCAAGTCAGTCAGTTATAGAGCTCTGTTTCCAAGCACACACAACCTCAGTCAATCTAGTTTCATGGAGCAACTTATCTTTTTTGTAATTTCAACTTCAGCAACATCTGAAGTATCAAATCTGTCCTTATGCGCCATCCCTTCAATCTCTGTTCACCACTGAACTTCATGAATGACTTGTAATAGAAAATCATTAGCAGAATTCAGACCCTTAAGGGGACTAAGTAAAACTAATTTCCCATTTCAATTTAATCATATTTCATTGTTTTAGTACTCTTGTAATATTTTAGTCCACCTGGTTCTTCAGCTGCCTTTGAGGTATCCTTAAGGACAGCCAGAGACTGTGTCTTTTAATATTTTTTCTAAAGGCAAATAAATACTCTTAAATCTTTCAGACCTTCTTCACACACAGTGAAATGAAAAAGGAGAAGCCTTTAAAAATATATTTGGAGAAACAGCACACTGAAGTTCTTAGCATCCTAGAATTGTCTTGCTTTTCTCCCTCTCCTGCCTTATGTTTCTCTTTGGTGAACTTTAATGGAGGGTGATTTGTTCTGATAAGGTTTGATTGCAACATAATACCTGCTCCAAGAACATGTGCCCTCTTAAGGCTAAATTACCTTGCAGACTCAAAATTGCATCTTTGTAGGTGTGCTGATGATAAAGCCTTGAGATTAATCTAGTTCTGCAAATGAAGTGCGTTGATACATTCCTCAGTTGCTATGCTTGTGAGGTGAAAAACAATGAGTCTGGGGGGGGTATCCACTCCAGCAATAGAGCTGTAGCTGGTTTTAATGACACATGCATTTGCTAACATCAGCTCAGCCTTTTTGTTCCTAAATTCCTTCAGAAGCCCAGAATGCCTGCAGACTTAGGACCTTGTACTCAGTACTAGCAGATTAACTCTGAAATAAGCCAGTGATTTCAGTGGAGGCATAACATTTAAAATAAGAGAGGAATTGTATTCAGTCTCTACTTCTTTACATAATGTTCATGCTGGGACTTTTTTTTTGCTATTGTTTTTTCAGCAGAGTTTCATGATTAAGGGCTACACAGGATTTAGCTGAAAACAACTTTGGCAAAAGTTGCCATCTGTTTTCTTCTAACTAAAACATTTTCTTAATAAAAGTGGGTCAGGGAGACTGTTGTGGAATATCCCCTTTAAAGAGGTGATGGGGTGTTTCCTTTGGTTCTGCAGGCATTTTGTCATCTTTTGTGATGCTACTGGCATGCTATCAAAAATGTCCCATATCTGGAAAACACAAAGCTGAACAGTCTACTTCAATTTTCACTCTTTTTTTCTAAATATATAAAAATATACATAAATATTCCAGGAAACTCCTTAAAAAAGGAGTCTTAGCCACTCTATTTGGAAAGAATTGAGGGGAAAGGTGGACGTCTATTTGAGGTTTTGACGTGTCCATTTTGGTAGAACAGGGAGGTGACACAAAGTCTTGAGAATATATTTTGGCTGAGAAGTTGTAACTCTTCTTCCACAGTCTTGCTTATTTCTGCTTGTTAATAAGGAAGCAAGTACATGCAGTAAAATTAGAAGGGGTCAGGACCTAAATATACTTCAGTGACTGATTCCTAGTAAAAAGCTCTGCTTTTTAATATGATTTTGTTTATTTGCAAAGTTGTATGGCTGTATTTTTAATATGATTTTGTTTATTCACAAAGTTCTATGGCTGTTATCTCAGAACAGTGTACATGTGCCTTAGGGAATTAAAAAAAAAAACCGAAAGCATTTGCTTTGGCTCTAACAGTTGTATGTATTTTCCAAGCTTTCAAACACTTCCATCCAATTCCTTGGTAACCATATTCCTTTTTTTCACCCACAGAAATAGTTTCATCAAAAAAGTTGTTGTCTGGATTGGTGCCTTTAACTCTGCCTAGTACCTTACCTCCTATTTTATTTCATTATAAATACTTAACATTATTTTGTTGAAGTGAATACCTCCATGATTATCAATGGCTTTGCTTTCCAATGCTATGGGCATGACCCAGCCACATTATAACTAAAATAAACACTGTCACTAAAAAACCAATGCTGTCACTGCGAAACAACTTGCACTTGTCATAATAATTATAACTATGAATCAGATAAAAACATTAAGTGGCCAGAAGCAGGAACTGCAGCTAAGTGTCAGCTGTTCGATGCCAACCTTATGTATCAGTGAAGGCATGTTTGGGTGACACGAGCAGATACGTCCCATCTGGGAGACAGGAGATCAGACAGCTTGCCCCAACCTTAATTGCAAAGCAGCTTAATTTGTTAACTTGCCTCTTGTGCAATTACCAACAGTTACAAAAACAAATCATAAAATGATAATGGTGGTTGAAATAATAGATGGAACATAAGGACTGTGTAATACGTACTTTGTATGCAAAAATTAAATTAGCAAATTATTACCACAGAGATGCAAATACTGATTCAGTTAGAAAGAATTGTTAAGATCCATATTTGACACTGTTAAATAAACACACTCCTCTACAAGTGATTTTACTACTTCCAGTCTTGAGCAGAAAAGGTATTAAAATTTGGCCCTGAGGTAGGCTGACACCGCTGTGGTATCTTTGCTGTAGTACCAGAGACTAAATACCTAACAGAAAAACACAGACATGTCATTGGAACAGGTCATCATATGTGAGAGATGGTCAGTGGCAAAGCCTTTGGGCTTCTCACTCACCCAGGCCCTAGCCCGTGCAACATGTCTGCTTCTGGTGGGAACAGCGATCAAAAGAAGCAATGTTCTCCTTAAGTCTTTCACCAGTAGGAATTCATTGGGCCACAGGACAAAACATTTGCAACCAGCCTTACAGGTTTTCAACAGTAAAGGTGACTGCTGGCCAGGCAAGTATCCATGTCAATGTTAGAGGCTAAGCCTCTTCAGCTAGGTCATTAAAACGAAAGGTAGAATGGCCTGACACCAAGCCAGCTGCCAACACAGCAGTTCATTAGTAGATTATCCTGACTGCTGTTTTTCAGATGTTTTGATCAGGCTTTCTGGTGCTGGTTTATCCTGTTTCCTGCGTGTCCCTGAAGAAGAGGGAGAGTCCCCCTTCCATATAGCTTTTTGCATGCTGGGATTGTCCTCCCTCATCACACCACTTGTGCAGGGGAACATCCAGCTGAAAAGTCCTGGACCTAGACTCCCTGACATCTTCCCCAGAGCTGAGGCTTGTGGAGGTGCTGCCAATTGCAGGATCATGGCATTGAAGGACACCTAAGTGAGCTTCACACAGCTATGGTATTTCAGAAAGGAAAAGGACAAACCCTTCCAGAGTCATACCATATTTTGCCTTTTGAACTCGATCAAAGCTGAGACTATATATATATGTATGCAATAAAGGCAACTTGGAATGCTCAGTGTTACTACTGGAACCCTTATATTTTTATTGAAGTCTGGTATTTTAATAATGCATGAAAAATACTTTTTGGAATTAGATACATCTAATTTTAAACGACAGACAAATTTAACAGCAGACATAAAAACTATTACTTCAGACATTTATTGTAATTTCACCAAATATTTAAAATATCTGTGAATTGGATTCATCTAATAACCACAAAATTCTTTCAACTCCATTTGTTTCTAGCAAAGACTTTAAAAGGCAATCTAAGAAATACAATTAACGTCCACTAAGGTAACATATCCTATTATTGTTATTCAAATACTAATGAAAGAATAAACAATTTGGTTTTAGACCATACAATTAGCAATAGTAAAATTACCCTGCAATAATTTTAGACTATGGAAGGTCTGCTTCTGTAAACATATTAATAGATGAGTATGCATGTGTTGAGTCATATGCATAAATATTCCCAGAGTGGCTAGCTTCCAGGCTTGTAGACTAAGTCCATGTATAACTTTCCATGTTAGGGGCACAGCATGGGCAGAACTACACTTCTATCCTAACTGATGGCATAAATCTTAATTGAATTAGAGGATAAAGTAAAGGTGTGTTGCGTACCATTTAACACGCCAAAAAATTCAGAAATTCCTCAAGGTGGGGTTTTTCTTCCTTAGTTCCCCTTTCCAAAACGCCTTGTCCAGTAAATGTCCCTTGGATTGTACATTGAGCTCTAATAAAAGTAGATTCTAACACACATCTGGGTCTTCACTGTCTAATGCTTTATGCCTCTGCAGGTGCATTGAAAAAGAAAAGCATTGGCCCAGAAATCTTTACTCTCAGAAATCTTTACTTATCATTATCTTTATAAACTACCCCTTAAAGAACTGTGTAATTTAAGTTGATATGGGTATCTGAAAGCTCTCTTTATTGCCTGTAGTTCTCTCTGTAGTTTCAGTTTCATGGCTAAAAAGAATATGATCTCTAACTACACTTTTGGTTTTACTGCCCTGTTTTATCACACAAACTGCAATGTTACACCTTGTTAAGGAAGCAAGGGGAGAAGAAAACCACATTATACTGTTGACAAGGAAGATAAGACTATTATTTACCTTGACATTTTTGAGCAATAATATTCTTCATGTAACAGGATAAGAGATAAAGCATATCCTATGGTGATAATGCACAAAGTGAAAGGAACTTTCTTCCACATGCTGTCAACACTAGTAAAGATGCCCTAGTGCAATAATCCTGTATTTGAGCCAGTGGACTCTTTCGGAATAATTCAGTCAACTAAAGTAAACACATTTTATCTGTGCACTGCACTGCATCATAGACAATTTCTTTAGGTGACTGAATTAAATAGGGTTTGGTTTTCCATATTCGTCTTTTTTTTTTTTTTCTAATTTCCCTTTGATCTTACTCTGACCTGCAGGAAAAGGCTATCTGAGCAGGTAAGAGTGTTAGTTGCATACTAATGGTGGCTGGTCAGTGGAACTGTGTATCTGCAGAGGCTGCAAGGCACTTCAGAAGTTTAATGTACTGCAAAATATCCTGCTTCAAGCCAGGATGTTCTTCACGATGAGCAACAACAGTGAGGAGGAGGAATTAGCCGCTGTCACTTTTTCCTTGGAGCAAAATGGCATAAACAAAGCTGGAATTGGAATTTTAGCCCATGGGAGGAAATTGAATGTACCTTTAATAGGCTGAGAAGTTCAGGGTCTGTGGTGATGATGGTAAGAGAAATGCCTGTTTGAAATACACAATAAAATGCATAAAATCATCACAGATTAAACTCATTAAATGCCTCTAGAAGCAATTAAACTCAAGCTTATATAATTCAATTTAATTTCATCACAGTTTGTATTATGTAGTCATGCAGTTTATCGGAATGTTCTTTAAATTTTGTCCAAACAAATTAAAAAAAATTTAGTCAGTGAGGCTCCCACAGATTCTCTCGGAGATTATTCCTTGTTGTTTGCCAGGCTGCTCTCCTCTTCTTCCCCTTCTCCCCACCTCTGATTCATCCTAAAATGTTCTTATTATCCTTTTTGGAGCAGCTTTAATTGAAAATTCCTCTTAGTTCTTCCCCCAACCTTCCTTTCTTTATCAGACAGCCAGAGGGCGAGGTGTATTAATAGCAGCTGCATGACTCAGAGTTGGTAGCTTCAAGTGGATCCCTTTGCACTGAGCTTTGCTGTTTGGCCTCCCCGGCTACGTTGCCACCGAGGGAGCACCTTCCTTTTCTTGCAAACAAAAATAAACTGCAAAAGCACAGAGGGGGCTGGGACTGCCTCAACGTCTCTGTCCTTCAGAAGGAGTCTTCTTACTGCTGGTTTCTTTTCCATTCCCATTGCGATTGTAGATGAAAAAATGAAAATATATATGGGGGAAAAAAAAGTGTGATCCCATCCCCCAGCGTGACTCCTGAGTGATGAAAAAGGAGCGAGGGTCCTATCGCTACAATGAGATGGAAGAAGGGAGCAGGGTCAGCGCTCCCCACTCAAACTGCATTCCACGCTCTTTCTCTGAAGGCTTTTCTCAAGAGCCACCACCGCTTGAGCCTTCCCAGCCCACCACACCCCGAGCCCCGTTCCCGCCCGCTGCTTCCCCCCGGCGGGTGGCATGGCCAGCGCCGTGCCACCCTATCTGCCGGAACACCCGGACTCCCACCGCGCCCCAGCTGCGCCTATCGCACCCACACCCACAGGGCCCCCTGAAACACACGCCTGCTTTTTTCTCCCCAGACAAAAAGGGGGGCACGTTATTTCCTCGCAGGGCTTTGCATGGAAAACATCCACTCCCCCCCCGCCCCCGCCCCGGCTCACGCTTTACGGACATTTTCTTTTCCCGGCTGCCCTTAGAGCCGGCTGCCCGGCCGTGCTAACGGAAGAGCTCTTTCTCCTCATCTTCTCCTCACTTATGCGAGCAAAGAGTTTTTCGAGGACAGCTTTACCGCCGAGCAGCTATTACGAGCACACGCGCGCGGGCGGAGCTGGGCTCGGGCGATGTCCGCG
>WAAD01018803.1:353673-378600 GCA_013389945.1 Fregata magnificens
GAGGGGAGAAGAGGGGGCAATCTCTTCTGTGAACTCGAAATGTGCTATTGAATTTTATCAAAAGTCAGTGTTGTAAGGACCCAAACAAACTCCCCCCCACCCCCCTCAAATGCTTTTTTAGTTTAAAAGAAAAAAAGCGGGGGGAGGAGGATTGTGGAAAAGTGTATTCATATTTTTCAATAATATATTGAACAATACCTTAGAATAGTAAAGCGGTCTTACTGATACTGTCCAATACTTTAGAATATCTTCCATAATTAAAAAAAAAAAAAAATCTACTGGGATGTAATTGTTTTTACGCTAGCCAAACATAGTATTACACCTTTATAGTTGTGCTACATTAGTTATGTCATAATGAATATAACTTAAAGATACTGTTTTAATTTTTTCAGGCTGATTTTTCATTAAACAAAATTTGGTCCGTATCTCCATTACACCGTTAGATCTCTTTCTTAACATTCATTTTTCTTTACCAGCCAACAACATTGAGGCTTCTTAAATTGTTTTCCTCTTTTATCTCTTTTTTTTTCCATTCCTTCTTTTCAAACATATCTCTACAGATTAGAAAAAGAAATAAAAATTAAATACTAATGTATCTGAGGTTGCTGTGCAAATGTTTCTAGTATTTGCTGGTTTTTTTATTGCCAAGAAGCAAGGAAAAATAACTTCTTTTGTAAATATATAAAACAATACTTTATATTTGCATTTTTCTTTACAAATGAGAAATAATTTATACAAACGTTTGCTTTTTGTGGAGTTACAATACTGGAATCTCGGATTATTCGGAGTAGTATGTCACTTTCATTTTCTTAGTATAACTGTAATTCCAGTTAATATTATTTTTGAAGGCAATGCCACCTTTGGTACTCTTTGCAGACCAGCAGCAGGACTGATTCGTGGAAGTCATTACTTTAGAAGTGTGCAAGAAGGTGACTAGCTGCTTATTCTTTCTGAGTTAGAATGAATTGAAAAGGAGGCAGGATGCTATCTACCAATAACATTGCAAGCATTTTTTTTTTTTCAAGGCATTAGAACTTTTTTGGAACAGAACACAACAGTGAATACTTTCATTACCATGTAGACATAACTTACAGCCTTTCTGCTTAAAGCAGAGCAGATTTTTCTTCCTTTTTTTTTTTACTGTGATGGTATACTTGCATTTCTCTTCATTTGGGAAAAATGATGGTATCATTCCTTCACTGAGAGAAACAGAAGCTTTTATAGACATGAAATACCATTTTGATGCTTTAAAATTATGTTAGGTTTTTTGTTTTCATGATGTTTCAAGTTTGACTAGAGTTGACAGCTTTGGAGTCCCTTGTACAAATCTTACTTCCTTGCAAATAATGTTAAAGGTTTTTAATACTAGAAGATGTCTGGTATCAAAAGTTTTAAAAAGAATTTGTAGCAATTGGGGAACTGTTGTCTCTTTATTCTAACATTAGTGGATTATTATTCTGCAAAAGCTAGAAAGGAGGTTACTATGTAGAGACCTGTAGATTTTGATACTGGCTAACTTTGTTGCTTTTTATTTGTTATCTACTGAAAAGTGTATTGTCTACATGTAGAGCACTTGTTCACCTGCTTTGGAATTTGTACTATTTGCTGTGATGTACATGAACTCTGTTGTGATTAAATTAAAAACAATCCCTTTAATTTTGTTTTTGACAGAAGGGGGAAAAGAGTTTGTAGAAGACTTAAGCTGACAAGAGACTGAAGAAAACAAGAAAAATGCCGAAACCAGTAAGTAGCTGTTCTCATCTTACTTTAGATGAGCTTACTCATCTAAAATCTAACAGGGTTTTCACGTTTTAGAGTGGTGATCTTATAACAGCTGTAGTTGTTTTGACTCTGCCCTTTCTAGATTTCATAAGATCTGATAATATACAATTGGAGTTGAGATAGTGTAATACCAACATGTGAAAAAAGATCAAGAAGGCTCGGTACTGCAAGTTGCATGGAGCACAGCTGGAGATGGGGGGCAGTACTTATAAACCACAATGAACTTAGAGCCCATTTGGCGGGCAGGAGGAATGACTTTTCAGGAATTGTTGACTTTGAGATGAGATGACATACAGTGGTTAATGGAGGCATAATTTGAGCCTAACTCGATGTCTGTGAGAATCAGTGGAAGGATTTGCTGCAGGATTTGGCAGGGGACGACAGAACATGTGTAAAGTGTCTGCGACAGCAACAGCACTAAGTTGGGTGGCAGTTTTACCATGGTAGAGGGTATAGCCTAGAAGGTAAGTGTTGAAGGGAGGAAATAAGCAATGTTTGTCGTCTCCTATTCATCTCACTTCAGCTGAGATAGGAGTTCGTCCACTTTCTATCAAGGGGGAAAAAAATCTCCAACTTTTGTTTTGATAATAGTTCTAGAATTCTTTGAGGAGATAATTATTCAGCAGCTTGATTCTTTTGCCATGTGTTAAATGACTTTTGGTTGTCTCTTCCCCTTGTATCCAGTGAGCAAAGCATTCAGAAAGGGAACTGAATTGTCAGGGGAGATTATTTGTATTCAACACAATTGCTTTATGTAGTATCCTTCAGGCTTTCTTTTACTGACGTTTCATTGAGGTAGTAGACTAAGAGCAGGGCAGATCTATTAATAAGAATAAATATGTCTGTGTGCATGTGTGTACATGTATACATACCTATACATAGATGTAGAAAAGGTTTTTGCTATTAATCAGAAATTAGTGGTGTAAACAGTCTATATTGCACACCAGTATTTGGAACTGGTACAGCTTAATGTATAATGTGAGCATGGGACTGTCCAAGGGCTAGAAGTTCTGTTCTGAGCTTTGCTGTTGGTCTCCTGACCAGCTGGCCATACCATATTGCTTCTGTAATTTTTTCTTTTCCCCCCTCTGTGGACTGGGGGCAATATCTTAGCACTTTCTGAAGTTGGAAGTAGTTATTTGTATCCTGCCCCTTTCTTACAGAAAGCTGCACTATTAAGGGCAGGAAAATGAATTAGCAGCATACTGTTTTCTGACCTTTTTGAGTGCTGGCCATTGTAATTGAATAGTGCCTTTGATAGAGCTTCTCAACTGGAAAGCTGTATTTTAAGAATAAGGCAAAAAGTCACTGTGAGCCCGTGTGGTTCCTGAGGCCCCCGACTTCATGCAGCTACAGAGCAATGAAGTCACAGAAGTGATGACTAGGAAAAAAGACAGCCTGAGTGAGGTTACTTCTTTTTAAATTCTGGGATTAGAACCATTAAATTTAGGCAGGCAGGGTTCCCTCTATTTTAAGGACCTGAGAAAATCATAGGAAATACAGTTTTAGGGTTGTTCACAAGAAAAGCAATATCCTTAGAACTGAGATTGCAGAGGTGTTGGAAGAGCTCACAATCCACCCTAGGAATGGAAATTAGCTACCAGATCTTAGGAAATAAGCTGGACTCATGCCAAAGATGAGAATTTTTTTTTTTCCTTTTATAAGGGGCTTTATATAGAGTTCTCATATGTTGGGATGTTCTTGTATGTCTCCTGACGATGTAGGTGCATGTGAGATCTTAGAAGGAAGCCAAGTGAAAGGAGCCATTAAGAAATGAAATTAAATTGATTACATTTCTCAAAAAATATCATATGGATTTCTTCCTGTAAACTACAGGTTGCTGTAATTATAATTGGTAGTTAGTGAATGAAGAAGTAGCACACATGCCAAAGATGAAGTAATTTTCTCTATAAAAATCAAACCTCAGATTTTGCTGTGGTTGCTTCTTAAATGGTAGATAGCTTTGGAGCTTCCCCTGTCCCCCCCCTTTTTTTTTTTTTTCTTTCCGCTCCCTCCTCTTTGGAGGCTGTGAGAGCCTAGTCATTGGTGATGTTTAATGAATCCGACATTGTTCTTTGAAGAGTCTTGCTGTTCTGCTAGGGTTTGATAATACTGGACTGTAGAAGGTCTCTTGCTCTGGACATTCACTGTAGCTCTTACCAGTTGTCTTTCAAGACAATCCACAATAACCAAATGTACTTCTAGTCCGGAAACTATTTGTGCTTCAACTCCTTGTTTTTTATTTTTGACAGCTGCTGCAGTAAGACTGTCAGTGTTCTGTAGTTTTATTATTGGAGGTCTTTTAATCTGAAAACTAATGAAATAATCATGGATAAGAACTAAGAAAACCCGGTTAACATAACTGGTGAGAATTCTAACAGTGTTATTTTATAGCTCTCTTCTCTGTATTACTGTGACCTATTTAGGTATATGTTTTTTTTCTCTGGATTCTGCTGTAATGATCCAATAGATAATTTTCAGAAAATCTGGTTGTCTTGTAAATATGTGAACCTGTGCAGTACAACTATAAGTAAATTCTCTCCGTGTTTTTGGAATTAATTTTTTTTTGTTATGCGTAACAAATAATCTATAGATTGGTTTAAATGAAATCAGTAAACGCTAAATCACAGAAAAAACAATGGAATAGATTTTGGTTTCACTTTTTTGCTTTCATGTTGAAAAGTTACCTAGTATTCCAGAAAAAATTAAGTAAATGAAGACCAGTAAAGGGTCTTGGCATAGCTGAATTTTAAAGCAAAGATCTTTCATTTTTCCCAGGAGTCTCCGTCTGAAATAAGGTTCATGTCACTGTGAATGATCTTCTTATACATGGTAGTAAGAGGTCATTGGTCTTATGTGTTTGGGATTTTCTCTCTTAGAGGCTACTAGGTTAAATAGCTCGAGTGAAAAGGCTGTTTTGTAAGGGTAAAAGTGACTTTAATATATTGTCCTGAGATATTAAGGTAATACGTGTCTGAAAAATATACATTATTGAAACATTTTCTTGTTTGATTGCTTCAGTAGAAAAGTCTGGTTGTTCACTTTGGCTGTGTTTGTAACAAAGTGGCTTTCCATTCTTTCAAGCAGTTCGCTCAGCATCTCCTCTACTTTTAAAGCAAAACAGTTCTGAGACTCAACATTCTCAGTTCTGCCTAGCAGTGCAAAATTAAGTTTCACTTAGCTTCTGTTGTGATGTATCTAAAAAAAATTGGTGACTTCTTTGTTTAATTAGGTCTTTGCTGCTGGAATAAAAATCGGAGCTGTTAATACGGCTGTTTTCAGTGTGCTTAGTTCTCTGCTTACTGAAGAACAGAATATTTGCTGGATGTTATTTTCAGTGCTTTCTTCCTAAAAGAGCAGATACAAAATGTTTCTCATCTGTATGCTATTCTCCCAGATCTTCACCAAAAATAGAAACATAGAAGTTAAAATTAGACATCATTAGTTACATAACTGAATCATTTCATAGGCTAAGAAGATTAGGTTTAGTTGATTGAAATATTAGTTGCATTTATAGGGTGTGAGAGGAGTTAAAATCAGCTGTTTTGGTGGTAGTTTGCAGCATTTTTGTAAAAGACTGTAAGGCATGAAAGAGAAAGCATTATGCTGGTAGTAACAGGGGTAGATGTCAAAGTTTAAGATTAGAAAAGATTTCTTTTTTTAGACTTCAACATTTTATGATATTGTGTATTCAGAAGGAGTTAGATATCTGATTCTGGAATAATATGCATGGTTAAAATTTGAATTAATATTTACAAGATCAAGTTAGTTTCTGTAAAGTGGTTGAATTGAAATAGCTTATAAATTAATTTTTGACTAGAGTGGTGTTGTTTTACAGGAAAATCTTTGAGCTGCAGAGTGCAGTATTTGAATTATGGTTTGAATATATGATTTATTTCTGCAGCATAAATAGACAGCTGATGTCAGTTTGGAGGACTGCTTTCTTTTGATTTGTCTGTTAGTAAAATCTATTTGCCGTTGTTCTGTAGCCTTCTGTTCCTAACGCTATTTAATACTTACCTTTTTACCTTATCTTCTTCATTAATTTTTCTCTTGCATCTCTTCCTGTGTCTGCTTTGAGGTTGATGTGGAGAGTGTGCTGTGTATATTTGTACAGTGTGCAAGGCAGTGGGACCAATATACTGCTACTCCTTAACACAGATAATTTAATATGCAAACTCGATATAGTAATCAGCTGAAGAAACTGAAGAAACTGCGGGAAGAAACTTCTTTTGCTAGATGCAATTTTCTTATAAATAAGAATTGGATTGGTTTCTGTGGCTTTTACATGTGACTAATTCATATTGCATTTATTAAAACAAAGCAAAACCACTGGAAACCTTTTTCACGTAATTTTAAATGGCTTTCTTACTAAATATTGGTACCTAATCAGTTTTGGGCTTCCTGATGAAAGCTAAAGTGCCACGACTAACATCTGTGAATGATGGCTGAAGTACAGTAACAGGAAGTGTTAGACTATTAAGCTAACAGTCAGATTTTGTGCATATTCTGTGGAGTGTATCTATTTTTGAGGAGAGGTCCAAAGGTTAATGTGGTGACTGTGTAACATCCCATTAAATTGTGGAGTGTTGAAGTTAGATACTGCAAGGAAGTGTAGAAATATTTTTTTTTTCAATTCCTTAAAGCAGTGAAAGAATACAACAAAAATATAATTCCCATATGAAGTGTGTGCTTTTAATATGTGGATTAATAATAATATGGATAATATGGATGTTTATTGTTCCAGGTATGTTCATTGACTATACTCTTTATTGGTTTGGATAAATTTTTTCATAGAGAAATTGCTTTAGATTGTTTTTTGTAAATAAATATATTTGCCACACTATTTTGTGAGCTGTGGCAAGTGTCCTCATAACCCTTTAGCAATATTTGTTATCAAAACATCAGTTGCTCCCTTCACAAAGAATAATCAACATGTATGTATTTATGTGTTCTGCCCTTGACTGTGCTTAATCATTCTGAAGCAAGTCAATCTCTTCACTGTGAGGGTGGTGAGGCACTGGAACAGGTTGCCTAGAGAAGTGTGGATGCCCCATCCCTGGAAGTGTTCAAGGCCAGGTTGGGTGGGGCTTTGAGCAACCTGGTCTCGTGGAAGGTGTCCCTGCCCATGGCAGGGGGGCTGGAGTAGATGATCTTTAAAGGTCCCTTCCAACCCAAACTATTCTATGATTTCTATAAGGTGAAGAAGATAACTGTCACAATGCAAGGGTTTAAAGCATTATTATCTGGGAAGAATTTATTACAAATAGATTTTAAAATATGTATATGTACCGAGATATTGGGACAAAGCAGTTTTGACAGAAATAAGGAAAAACTATACTTTTTGTAGCAATTTTTTCTGAATGTTTGGTGATGCTTTTATGGTGAAAGGTTTCTGTCCCTGGCCGCTGGTTTATATTGTTCAGTATAGGCAAATGAGCCAAGCTAAATAGTCACTTTAGAAGCTGTGAGGTAGGTATTGGTATTCTAAACAGAGATTTGGTGCTCTAAAATAGACCTTTGCAGTAGCGTTTTCCTAAATGTCCAGCAGACTTTTTTCTATGCTATGCTAAACTTCACTGTGTTCTTTATTCCCTCTTATAGCAGCCTTGTTCATAAAATGCACTCTTAAGGGTAGTCAGCTGAAGAAAACTTTGTGCTAAGCATTTTCTTCCTCTTAGAATTTAAAAAAAAAAAAAAATTACAATAACTTGTTAATCTGCCCTTTTATCTTTTCCATTATGGCCTTTGTCTAGATGCTTGGCTTGTGTAATTTAACATATAGTTGTATAAAGGCAACATATTCAGGATATATTGCCAGAAGGAGGCAAACCTGAAAGGTGTTCATATTTTGCCTATGGGTTGTGGGTATTTTTTTAAATGCCACCTTCTTCACAGCACAAGACTGCACTTCTTGTCCTAGCTTTACTGGGTGAACATCAGTATAGTCATATACCTAAAGTGGGAGCTGAGAAACTGTCTTATATCCTCTGCATTAAAACCATATATAGCTCCACAGGTTGGGTGTTGGAAGCATTGGAGTTTTTTGGTTGTTTGGGTTTTGGTTTTTTTTTTTTTTTTTACTGTGTACGTTGCAGTGGTGTAAATCAGTGATTTCTGGTGCTGGATGTAAGAGGGCTGGTCTAGGAGTGCTGTATTGCTGGGTGTCAATTCTGTCTGTCATCCCAGAGCTGACATTCAGGTATGACGTTGCCTGATCTGTGGAGGAGGGGGGCAGTATCTCTTGCCACATGGACCTTGCCAGAGGATTCACAAAGTCTAAGTTACCCAGTTACTAAGCCTACAGTAGCATTTTTAAGTATTTCCCAGACATGATCAGTATGATATTTTAGTATTTAGTATTTGCATAGAGATCTCTAGGTCAGTAATAAGTGATATAAATTGTTAAATTGTGGCACCAAAAATAATGTTTGCAAAAGGATGTTTGCTCAGGCATACTCCTATGAATTGCAGAACCACCTAGAGAGTTTCTTGATTAGTTTACCAGAGTAGGATCCTTAAAAGGCATCTACTCGGAGTTCAGTCAAAATTACATATGAATATACCAGATGAGACTTGTTGCAGCTCTTACCCTGAGCCCGTGCACAGCAGAATGGGATTTGTATCATGACTGGGCAGCTAAATTGGCTAAGTCTTGTCTAGTGCTTTGTCATAGTTTCTGAATTTTGAAGGAAGGTGTGTAATCATGGTGGGAGCAAGATTGAAAAGCAGGCATTAAATGGGTCTTGTGGTATGAGTGGTGGTAGCCTTCCAACACTTGCTACAGGAAACCTTCATACATTTCTCTTGTCACGGTTGCAAGAGCTCCTTCCTGTTTCCGTATTCATGTGGTAAAGTTGGTTCAGAGTAATTATGTTCAGATTAGTGTCTGTCTTCATCATTTGTGGTTCAGATAATTTCCCCCTGTCACCAATGTCACATTAGGAGTGTTGCTTCAAAGTAGCTGGATACCCAACAGCAGATTATGAGTGACAGTCCGTTCCTGAATTTACTGGGCCTTCTTTCTCTGCCTGCGTTTTCTCAATTCCCTGCCTTATTTATAACGTGGAAACTTCCCCCATGACTCTTCTTAATGTAGTTGGTTAGCTTTATTTTACAGACAACGCAACTGGCACCAGAGGTTTGATTTTTGTTGAGGGTGTGCTGTGTGATCGAGGTTTGGATTAGATAAGTAAGCCTTCTGGGCTCAGTCTCAGGTTTTGCCAAAAGTAACCTTGTTATTTTCCATGCCCAGAAATAACTGAAGCTGTGAAACAATGTTATAAGGTTGTAAAAACTAAGTATTTCTATGCCAAAAATCTAAGTCCATCCGAATGTCTTCAGGAGGAAAATGATCAAGTGTAGTGTTACCTTTGTAAGGGACTTCTTAAATAACCCATATCATAAAAGGTAACATTTTAATATTGCTGTAATTTAATTTGCAACTTTCTTAGTGGAACTGAAAGTGTAAAGATTAATTAGCAGTTGGGTGATCTGTTAATCCAAAGTTCAAAGAGAAAATCATCGAAGACTTAAGCAGTTACTGTAATGCATATAAGTGACCAGGTACTCCTAATGTGTATTTGTA
Organism: Fregata magnificens; assembly: GCA_013389945.1. Taxonomy (NCBI): domain Eukaryota; kingdom Metazoa; phylum Chordata; class Aves; order Suliformes; family Fregatidae; genus Fregata; species Fregata magnificens. The sequence goes on from WAAD01018803.1 coordinate 363,044, forward strand.
TCTATCACAGATGTAGCAGCTGTGTACTCTTATAGCACTCTGCTTTTATTTGAGTCAGTAACATCCAGAAGCAAACAGAATCTACAGGCTGTGTTGAGTTTGCCTCTGCATTACATCTGTTATTTTACTGTTTGAGTGTTTTAGTTCTTGTGAGGGATATAGACTTTTAGGTAGTAATTCTTGCATTTGTAGATGACATTTGTTACAAGGATATTTATGTAAGAAGTTTCTGCTGCAACTCTAAAAAGTCTGCTGCAATTAGTTGAACTTGCTGTGCTTTGTAGATCTTCTGTGATGCTTCTTGTTTTGGCAGTGCTGCTGTTACATAACAGACCGCTTTGGCATTTAATAAAGTTACATTTTAGCCTTATCCCTTGTAACTTCCTTACTTGTAGCTGCCTTAAAGCAGGCTTCATTTTTTAAATTGAAACACTGCTTAAAAAAAATTAACTTCTTGTAATTAGGGGCAAACCCCCACACTTAAACCAGTGCAACTGGCAGCGAGTTAGACCTACCATTTAAAATGGGTTGTTCTGCTAGAGAATAAGCAATTTTTTGTTTTCCTCTCAAAATGGGCAGAGTGAGAGAATCTACAGACAACACCTCTTTTCCCTGCTCCTGACACATACCCCCCATTTTATTTTTTCCAATAAAAGTTTACTATCTTTTACTCCAAAGCCTTCAACTCTTGTTCTTTTTCAGTGTTTGCACACAAAAAAAGTGCTAATCCCCTGCTATCTTCCTTATTTGCAGGTCTATAACCTAGAGGTCCTCAGACTCCCGCTACTCTTGTCTTGTGTATCCAGCTTACGCCCAAAGTTGTTTACCTTGACACTAAAGAAAGGAGTGAACAAGCTTAATTTGTTGCACAGGGACTAACTTCTATCCAGTTTTCTTTTTCACACCTTAGGTCTCCCTTCTGTGTTCTGTCTTGCGGAGACTTTTCCAGACTCTCGCTTCTCAAAGTATTCCACCTGGTGGCAAAATTAGGGAAATAGTTAATGGAAACTGTTTACACAGGCATAGATCAAGTAGCTTAAAACCTGTAATACAAGTTCTAATTTATTCCTGTTCCATATTTTATAGTAGAGAGAGAGAAATTAGAATATATGTGTGCCTTAAATAGGTTTCATGTTTCTGGTGTTTGCATTTATAGCAAAGTAGATTTGACCTTTAACACTTTATATTCCTAGTTACTAAAGATTAATACAGTGTGATACCCTGGCAGTAGGAACAGAGGACCATTTTAACAGTGAGAAGACAGTACTGTGCATTTAGTACTTTGTTCTGTTTCCTGAAAATTCTCACTTCTGTATATCGGTTGAAGAGAAATTGGAACAGACTGTTGTACTTCCAAGTAAGGTAGGCGTCCAGATATCTCCTGGAGTATTTGACTGCCTGTTTTAGAACAAATAAAAACAGTGACCATCAGGAGTCATCTGGAAAATGGTCCTCTCTTTCAGGAGAAAGAAGTAGTTCATTGAATAGCGGTGGTTTTTCAGTCTTGTAGTAAGGGAATTGAATGGGATCAGTATTAAGGGGAGCTAACTTCTATAGTTCCTCCTTCCATTGGAAAATCTGCTATTAGTCTGTCCTGAGGTCTACAAGCTCTAGTCCTACATGCTTTAAGACCACTGAACCTCTTAATTTTAGAAATGACAGGGCAGGAGGCTGCTTGTGCTTTTATATTGCCAAGTATAAATACCTTAAAATGATAATGTATATGACTAGGAACTTTTTCTTTTGCATACATTTGGGAAGCCCACTGAAAGACAGTGCCCAGTAGCTGCATGTCCCAGCGTTCTTTGAGTGTTCAGTAGTCACGTCAGCTATCCCATTAAATTGATTTTGGACTTGCTTCCTGGCTCGACCTTCAAACCTAGTGTTAAGCATTATCCTGAATATGCTTTTATACTAAATAAAGGTAAGATTTTTTGCAGATTCAAATTTTCCATTTTTATATCTGCTGTGTTCTGTGTGTATACAAGACCATTAAAATTGTTGAATTTTCTTACGATACATTGTTTCTTACAGGCTGATCACAGTATATAGAAGCATTACACTGTTACAGTATGATTAAAATATTTCTTTATTTTCTGTAGATCAATGTCAGAGTAACCACAATGGATGCAGAGTTGGAATTTGCCATCCAGCCCAATACAACAGGCAAGCAGCTCTTTGATCAGGTAACTTATATGTGTCTCTGTGTATGTATGTGTACAAACACAGAAAACTGTTGTGGGTATTAAGGCATAGGTTGAGGGAGCGGAAGTGTTCTCATGTATGGATTATGTTCTTCCTTACATTATCTAAGCTATACTCTCAGTTTGAACTTCCTCGTTACTTCTCATGGAATGTATTAAATTCAAAGACGGCTCTGTGTAAATAGGTTAACAGTGAGGCTTCAGTTGAATTATGCGTATAGAACTGCTTTGAAATTAATGGTATTTTTTACGTCTGATNGATAGTGCGTCTGTCGTACACCAGTCAAACAGACTAAATGAATGATTTCTTAAAAAAGGTTGTTCTCGCATTCATTTCACATGATGTTAGCTGTCAGAATCTTGAAACAATGTTTTGATCTAGGTTACGGAGTGTTCTGGAAAATGTTAAGAATAGAAGCTTGTCAATGTGTCATTTCCTTTTTCCTTGAGAAACCAATAAATACGTTACATTATCTAGATCCAAGATGTATGCATTTAGTTAAAATGCAGAAATATTTGAAATTACTCTTCAAAACCAGTTTAACTATATCAACAATTATGTCTAGTAGAACTGTCGTTTCTGTCCACTCCACTACAGATGCTTAAAGTATGTAATGATGGGTATTAAGAGAAAGTAACACATTTAAAGAGTTCTCTAAGAGCTCTTAAACTTTTAATTGACCTTTAAGAGTCAATTACATCTCTTAGTGTATATAAGTTGAAAGGAGGAGAATGTTTATTGTTTTCTAACACTGAGCTGCTTCTTTTAGAAGAAAGAAATTTCATTTGCAATTTTTGTTTGAAATGACTGTCTGACTCTTAACACTTCTACCCCCGCCCCTTTCTCTAACATCCGTAGCAGTATATCTTCAGCCTCTACATACGAATAGACTTTGTGACTCTTACAAAGACTTCTTGAAGAAAGGGGCTGTCCTGCTTTTTGTTTAACACCATGATCAAATAAAAAGTGTGGTATTCTGTGGTGCAGAAGCCTCAAGTTGTTACTTGTCTTTTGCCAACCTTTGCTATCTATCTTCTGCCATGCAGTATTGGGTGGGGTGACATTCTGCTGTGTAACAGCTTGTGCCCAGGTAATCAGGTTCATCCAAATTGGGGCATTCACAAACAGGGAACAAAGATATAGCTCTGAATTCTTTTTCATGCTCTCTTCAGCTTTGTTCCTGAACTCGCTGTGTGGCTTTTAACATCTCACCAGCTCTTACAATCAACTTCTAGAAGTTTAAATTGAAAAATTGTTAAGTCAAGCAAAATCAACCAGCGTAGTTGTGTGTGAGGAGAGAAGCATTTTCAGCCTGATCTTAAATTCATATGTGAGTTCCACAGAGTAACATCAAGAGCTGAACTGTATTGCAAAACCAGCATGAAATTTTCAGACAAAAGTTATCCTGTTTCTCTATAGAAAGATAATTGAATACCACTGTTATTGAGAGGATTGGTCTTCAAGGTTTATGCAGAAACGGTGGACGTGACAGTAGACTTGCTTATTGCTTGCAGAAAATAACCTCTCCATAAATTTAGCTGTTGTCTAGTGCTTCTCTATGTTTTTGGGAACAACTTGTGCTTTTTTTTCAGTCAATGGTTCTTTTAAGCTTTTAATTGGTGTTTTCTGGAGTTGTTGATTTGTTTCCCATTCCGTGCGTGTGTTCATCATCTTCATCTGCTAGCAGACAAGAATTCAGCATTTGAGGTCTGTGGGTTTCTCTTTTCTCTTCCATTGTGAAACTCAGTATAGTTCTTATTTATTGTACAAACCTTTTTTTTTTTTTTTTTTTTTTTNTCTTCAAAGAGGTTCTGATCACTTTATTTCGTAATTCAGCTTTACAATAAGAAAATCAGAAGGTGTCTTAACATATTTATCGTTAGTCCTTCTGGCTATCCTGTCAGTTGTCAGAATGGGCAAGAGGGGATCTGTCCTCCTTTAGTCAACCAATGTAGCATCTATAACTTTCCTAGGAGAGGAAGAATCCTGTGGTGGGTATGTTTCCACACACTGGTGGTAATAGTGGGGGTTGTTTTGTTTTGGTTTTTTCAATAAAGTGCTAGCACTGAGTGTCAGTACCTCTAGTTTACTGTAGTTGCCATTCAGAAAGAATGGGAGGGTTTTCTCCTTTATTTCAAGTTATACCCCACTGTCCCTTCCAGATATCTCAGAAGCCTCCCTTCCAATCTTTTGGAAGCTGACTCAATGAAATTCTTGCTAGGTTGTCTTTATGTGTATGTTTTGATTTGCCAAAACATGTTTATTACTCTGGTTGCTTTTCTTCTCCAAGAAGTTTTTATTGCCTCTTAATAGTCAAGTTGTAGGATGTGATGGTGGATAAATGTGTTTTACAGATGTCATGAAGACTTTCCTGAAGCCACTTAATGAATCTTTTGAGCCAGAATCAAACTCCGAAGTTTCTCATTCTGTACTTATTTTTCATATCACGCTACTGCAATGTATAAGCGCTTATATTATCTTGGTACGAAGTTTCAGGAATTTTTTTTCTCTTTCCTTTGAGCTGAGAGGCAGTGATAGACGATGCTCTTTCCTTATTTGTAGAGTCTGAAGTAAACCAGGCTAATGTGTAAGCTGTTTTTAGTGTTGATTTGCAAGCATGTGTAACTCTGCATTGCAGTAGAGAAGTTGTCTGTATTCAATTGAGATGCACATTGCACATTATTTAAAGTGCTGTAGTTAGCAGGTGCGAGCAAAACGTTTTGACGTGAGTGTAAGTATTTGTCTCCTTATGCCTTATGGGCAGAGCTGTTGAACATCTGCAGTTCTTGCTGACTTTTGCAGCTCAGAACTGATCAGGTACAAAGGCTCAACTTGGACAGCTGCAAAGAGCGTTCAAGGAGTCATCTGATAAAGCCGTAAATAGTTTGATCAGCATCAGATAGGAGATCTGTGCCAAAAGAAGCAGCAGGTCTGAAATTTCTGTGTTGGGACACCAAATTTAATGTTACTCAGGACCATACTAGTAACATAAACTTGTTCTTAACACTTGTTATGTTCTAAAGTAAATTATGTAGGAATTCGAGAGAAAATAACTGCTCACTAAAGGAATCAGGTTGGATCCACGAACATTGTCGATTCTGTGCTTTGGAGCTTGAAGGTGAAAGGGTAGAGGAGGAAAAAAGGTGCACTTGAATGATTGTTAAGTAATAATACAAATATGCAAGCCATCAGAAGTAAGTTTGCACAGCTATCTTGTGACATTTTCTAATTTTCAAAATCTTAATTTTGCAACCCGATAGTACTACTTTAAAATGGAGGAGGATCTATGTGTAAAATTCTATTTACTTCACATGCATCTGAATGCTTCCATAAAACAGCCTTCAGTAAACCAGCTTGCCAGCATGGTACAACCTGAGAACATACGTAAGTACTGCCATACCGGATCTTTTGGAGCCAGAGTTTACAGTTATTTAATAATCTTTGCTGGACCTTTCTGATTAATTGCTTATTGAATCCGCGTGTACTTTTACTATGCAAAAGACCTGTAAGATAGTTCCACAGTTTCATTGTACTCTGTGTAGTAAAAGTGCTTCTTTTTGTTTGCTTTGAACCTGCTATCTAATGATTTCTGTTGATTCTTTTAATTCTTACATTATGAGAAATAATGAATAATCATTCTCTATTTTCCTTCTACATGCCGTGCAAGTTTTATAGACCTGTATCATTTTTCCTTTCCTCGTTTCTGTCAGTAGCCTTAGTTGTCATCTTAGCTATGCAGAAAATGTTCCGTGTCACTGATCATTCTTTTCAATGTTTCTGAAACATTTCCAGTGCTGCAGCATCCTTTAAATTCAGACCAGTCCAGATGTAGTATTAGAGATTTGCGAATACCATAGACGTGTATAGTAATATAACAGCTTTGTTGCTTTTTTCCTTTACAATGAGGACTTTGTTTGCATAATTAAAATTTTTGTCTTTTATGTACAGTATTTTGTTTTTATTAAATATCATCTTTTATTGAGGTTTATCTTCCTTTTTACTGTTCATTCACAGATCTTTATGGAAGGTTTCCTACAGCAGATTTTTGTCGCATTAGTTTCATCTTTTTTTGCGGATCACATATGAAGTCCTGGGGGTCTTCCCTAGTGGTTACATTACAAGTCTGTTGTAAAAACAGTTGGTTTATTTTTTTTTCTTTCTTTTTAACTAGTATATCCATAAAAAGACCTTCCCTCTATTCAAGGACAATTTTATTTCTTTAATAGCCTTTGGTGATAGACCTGATCAGAAATCTTACAGGAAATCCATGTATGGTTTATCAGCTAGATCATCCTTATCCCTTTTATCATTAACTCTTAGAAGATCTTAAAAATATTTGAAGAAGGTGATTCATCCTCATTACCTCATACTTGTCCACAAGTATTATTGTTTATTATAGTTTCACCAATTGTCTTCTGTTGAAGTGGAGTTACTTGTCTGTAGGTCTGCAAATTGCTTCCCAGATGTGCTTTCAAATATTAGGGTCCTGTTTGCTACCTTGTATTCCTCAGGTGCTGAGTGTGATGTAGGCAGTAAGCTGCGCACTCCAGTTGGTAGTTCGACAACACGGTGTTTGAGTTTATTGAGAACTTGAATGCTTCCCTGAACCTGATGTTTTGCTACTATTTTAATTTTTTTTTGTTCTTTTAAAACTTGGTTACATTTCACTTTGAGATGGTTTCTGTAGCTTAATTACCATTAAAAAAAATTCCTGTTGTAGTGATTACTGATGACTATGGATCATTTATCTTTAGGTGGTGAAAACTGTTGGCCTTCGTGAAGTCTGGTTTTTTGGGCTACAGTATGTGGACAGCAAGGGCTACTCAACTTGGCTGAAGTTAAATAAAAAGGTAACAATTTCCTAATATTTAGGCAAGTGTACAGTTTGAAATATACTTTTATAAGGCTTGCTGCTTTAATGTTGTAGGTGAGATATAGCTGGCTTCAAATTTAGTTAAATAGTTGCTTTTTGTTTGCTTTAAATGACAAAATACAGTGTTAAGTTTGGTTAGTTATAAAAGAATATGCAAAGCTGCATCAACATTTAATTTGAGAAGGAGATACTATTTCCTGTATTTCCAGTACCATGGTGATGCATGCATTAGGAAAACTTAAATTCATGTGATTGTCCTGTTTTCATGTAGCAAAATAGAATAAATGTTTTACAGTTGGGTGTGTGTGTGAAGTGTTTGAGCTTCAGGAATTTGCATGTATACAGCTATAGATCTTTAAATGAGGTACCAATAATAGGTTCCTAAACTTCTATTTAGGTATTTAATAGGTAGATAGTAAGATAATTTTTGTTTTGTTTTTCCCCAACAGCACTGAGCACCTTGTATCTCCCAGCTATTGGGAAACAGGTCATTTTACTTTAAATTCCATTTATGAATTTGGGTGGTCACTTTTTATTTTAATATTGGCTGTCAGGTCATTAATAGCACTGTTTAGAATAAAGAGATTTTTTTTTTTGAGTTCAACTTAATCAAGAATACCTTTTTTTATCTTCAGTATTAGGAGGTAAATTGGGAGGCTTTTAGGAGCAAGGCCCACTATCTGCATTTATGTAATCTTTCCTTCTCCTCTGTGGTAAATCCAGCAAGTTAAATCTGCTAACCACCAAAGCTGTCTCCTAGAATTTCATGTGCATCTTGTTTCATACGTGATAAACATTGTAATGCTACAAATATTTTGTTAGCCCTAATGGCTTGCCTCCAGTGGTTGGAGACTACAGGATTTGGTGCATCATTTGTGAAAAATACAGAAGACATTGCTTTATGAAAGTCTTTAGCAAGTCAGGTTGCTGATGCAATTCAGGAGCAGCAAGGGTGTGCTAATGTCTTTAACTTTGATTAGGCAGTTATCTATCTTTTTTTTTTAAAAAGCTTGTAACATTTGATTCTTAAAAGCATCATCATAAACTGACTAACTTGTAAGTTACTATTTAAATATTTGTGGTAAATACAGATAAGATCTGGTAAATCACAGACTAGATGTGCAAATAAGGTTTTATTATGATGAGTACAACTAATCGTTCACTGGTGAGACTAAAGTGAAATACTGTGTATGTAAATCAGAAGCAGATGGACAATAACGAAAAGCGAGCAAAACTGAAAATTGGCATCTGAAATGTTGAATATAGTACTTATGCTGCCTTATGTACGTGATTAAATGGTTGCATGATATTTACAGGTTTTGATCCTTCCTACAAGTCAAGCAAACAAATGCATCATTTCATACGTAGTGAAGAAGTTCTAGAGGGACTACTAGTGCACATAAAATGAAATATGTAATAAAGTGCTTGAGGAATTGGGATATATGAGATTTATTTTATTATGAATGTACCTTTTAACAATCACTGTATTATTTGATGTTAAAACTAGTTTAATTTTGAATGTTTTTGCTTTAGTCATAATCAGTGTTGAAAGCTGAGCCCAAATGAAATGGAAAATTCTACATAAAAATGAGGTTTTGTTGAAATTTGAAGTAGACACTTGCTTAAGATGACCACATCTGATCTCTTCACAGAAATCATGATTATAAGGCTTATCCATTCTAGAAAAATAATGTGATTAGTGGAATTATGTTTTTTGCACAGGACCAAAGCACATGTATTTAGTTCAATAGTTCAAAGACTTTTAAAAGAATCCAATTTTACACTTACATTGAAGAAATGTGCTGTAGTTCTTGCTAAAGAAACCATGTTAGACCCTAATTAGTTACTTCCTGCAATTTATCCTTGGATATAGTTTTGATTTTTTTTTAGTATGTATTATAACTTCTTTTTTTCCAGATCTTTCTTGTGGTAAATACAAATTCACACAAGCCTACAAAAAAGACTCTTAAACAGCCTTTGAGTAGTATTTTAAAATTGTCTGATTTATCCAAGTTGGTGTACTTGATTCAGTGCCATGTGAACCTTTAGGGAGTTCCACAGTGGGCTTGTCAGGAAGCACTGCATTTCAGTGTAGAGGAGCTAAACAGTTCATTACCGCTGAGTTAATTAGATTTAATGTACCATTTAGTGCTCTCTTTATTTTTTTCTTCTCTCTCAGGTAACACAGCAAGATGTGAGGAAAGAAAATCCTTTGCAGTTTAAGTTCAGGGCCAAGTTTTTTCCAGAGGATGTATCTGAAGAATTAATTCAGGAAATAACTCAGAGACTTTTCTTCCTGCAAGTCAAAGAAGCGATCTTAAATGATGAAATATATTGCCCACCAGAAACTGCAGTTCTTCTGGCTTCTTATGCTGTCCAGTCCAAGTATGGAGATTACAGTAAGGAGATTCATAAACTAGGCTACCTAGCCAATGACAGACTTCTCCCTCAGCGGTGAGTGAGACTGTTTTTGCATCATCTGCTGCATATAAACTTGATTACAGCACATTTTTTATAATTGCAATATTAAGTGATAATGTGCATTTAAGGTAGCTTTCTTAAGAGTGCATGTTTTGCTAGTAAAGCTTAGAGATCCTAATCTAGACTCTAAATAACAAAGAAGCATCACAACCGTGGGTTTCTTGGGATCTATTTCCTGTCCCATCCACAACCATCTGCACAGATTTAGTTGAACAAATTTCCAAAGTGCTCCAAAATGATCTAATGCTCCTGGAGGCTTGCTTCTGCTAAACTAAAATCAAAATAGTCTAATATGGAAGTCCCTAAGATTCATTTGATACTCACTCCTTTTATTCAGTTCTTGATGGTTTTGTACACTGAAATGATAACAATTTCCTGAAAATAAAGTATATTGCAAATAAAATATATTGCAGCAAAATGCTAGCCTGGATGGAGAATTTAGAAACTAAATTGTTCCCATTGCTGTTGAGTCTAAACTCTTTTGTGTCAGTCACTCATATAAGTGGTTAGGAAAAGTAAGCACCAAGATGATAGTTCCGTTTCTTTACGCAACTGAAGCCACACTCCTGGCATGTATTGGCAGCAAGAGTAGCATTGCAACACAAATGTACAAAGGTAGACAATTTTGTTGGTGTAGATGAATTCAGAGTGATGTATCATGGACAAATATGTGCTTACTAAACATGTAACATTAATGAATCCTCAAAGAAATGAGAGCCATGGAATAATCTGAGGTTTCTTTAAAAGTCATGTGCTTTATCTCTTGGTTTGAAAACTAAAAGTGGAAACTCACTTACTAGTGTAACTAAGCTTGCGAATTTTCTGGCAAGCAAAACAGCATTTCAAAGGATTGTGGTGAAGTATTGAAAGAAATATTGCAGAAAATATTTCAGATTTTTAAAAATCCAGGCTAAAAGTTTGGTTTTGGCTGTTTACTTCCTCCTTGTAACAGTGAAGTCTATACCTCTTCCTAAAAAATACCCTTTGTTAGGAAGGCAGGGAGATGTAGAGCCAGTAAAACTGTCATTACTGAATATATTAGTTCACAAATCTTGGGGTTTGCTGAGTTATGATGACAGCCTGTGAACACTGAAGTGCTTGTGTACGACACAAACTCAAATATTTAAGATGCTCCTTTTCAGTAGAAAAATGTTCAGATCATTTCCCAGCATATGCTTTCAACCAGTTGTGTGCCAGTCTGCACTGAGTGAGCATATAGCTTTTGTATTCATTCTAACACAATTATTCCTGTTTTGCCTCCTGTCACCAGGAGATTTGCCAGAAAACTAACAAGTACATCATAAAAATACTTCAGAAAAATATGCAATGTAATGTCAAAAATACTTACTTGTTTCCCAAAGTAGACTAGCTTGGCAAAATTTTACTGAAAAAGGTGAGAAAAGATTTGCAGTTCCCATTAATTATAGAGTCTTAATGTTCACGTGTCAAAACTGCTGGATATTTCTTGGCTCAAAACTATGAACTGGGTATGCAAACAAGACATCAAGTCCTTGCTGAGTTAGTCTGTTGCAACAGTCCTTGCATATGGGCTAGTGACGTTTCATCAGCAGTATGTGAAGAGAGAGTGGAGGGAGCCAAATGACGAGATGGCTATCGCCAAAGACATTGCCAGCTGCTTTGAGGATATCATAGAAACGCAGAATCATTTGAGGCTGGAAGGAGAGCTCTGAAGATGATTTAGTCCAGTCCCTCCACTCGAAGTAGAGTCACCTAGAGAGGTGGTTGATGCCCCATGCTGGTCAGTGTTTAAGTCATTTGGACAATGCCCTTAACGTGCTTTACCTTTTGATGAGCTCTGAAGTGGTCAGGCAGTTGGACTAGATGATCATAGAATCATAGAATGTCCTGAGTTGGAAGGGACCCACAAGGATCACTGAGTCCAACGCCTGTCCCTGCATAGGACAACCCCAAAATTCACACCATGTGTCTGAGGGCGTTGTCCAAATGCTTCTTGAATATTGTCAGGCTTGGCACCATGGCTACCTCCCTGGGGGCCTGTTCCAGTGCTCCACCACCCTCTGGGTGAAGAACCTTTTCCTAATATCCAACCTAAACCTCCCCTGGCACATCTTCCTGCCATTCCCTTGGGTCCTATCATTGGTTGCCAGAGAGAAGAGATCAGTGCCTGCTCCTCCTCTTCCCCTTATGAGAAGCTGTAGACCACGGTGAGGTCTCCCCTCAGTCTCCTCTTCTCCAGGCTGAATAAACCAAGTGACTTCAGCCGCTCCTCATACGTCTTCCCCTCTAAACCCTTCACCAACTTTGTGGCCCTCCTCTGGACACTCTCTAGTAGCTTTGTATCCTTAATATACTGTGGCACCCAAAACTGCACACAGTACTCAAGGTGAGGCTGCACGAGTGCAGAGTAGAGTGGGACAATCACCTCCCTCAACCAGCTAGCAGTACAGTGCTTAATGCACCCCAGGACATGGTTTGCCCTCTTGGCTGCCAGGGCACACTGTTGGCTCATGTTCAACTTGCCGTTGACCAGAACCCCCAGATCCTTCGCGGGGCTGCTCTCCAGCCTCTCATTCCCCAGTCTGTACGTACATCCAGGGTTGCCATGTCCCAGGTGCAAAATGCGGCACTTGCCCTTGTTAAACTTCAAACAGTTGGTGATTGCCCAGCTCTCTAACTTGTCTAGATCTCTCTGCAGGGCCTCTCTACCCTCGAGAGTGTCCACAGCTCCTCCCAATTTTGTGTCATCAGCAAACTTAATTAGTATTCCTTCAAGTCCTGCATCCAAGTCATTTATGAAGACATTAAAGAGTACTGGCCCTAAGATGGATCCCTGCGGAACCCTGCTACTGACTGGCTGCCAGCCCAATGTAACCCCATTTACTATAACCCTTTGAGCCCGACCCATCAGCCAATTGCTCACCCATTGCATTATGTGTTTATCCAGCTGTATGCTGAACATTTTGTCCAGGAGGATACTGTGAGAGACAGTACCAAAAACTTTATATACAATATTATTGTAGGTCCCTTCCAACAGAAATATTCTATTTTAATTAGAGCAGGTTGCTCAAGGCCTTTTCCAGTTGGGTTTTGAATATTTCCAAGGATGGACACTCTGCAGCCTCTCTGGTCAACCTATTCTAGTGTTTGACCACCTTTATAGTAAAGAAATAAAAAAACCTGTGTTCAAGCGTATTTCATGTTTGCCCACTGCCTTGTGTCTTTCAATTAAAATTCAATTAAAAAAGAGGAAAGTGCAAAGAATTTCTGTAGAAGTAGAAATTTGACTTACTTTGGAAAGCCCAAGAAAGCACAAGTCACCATGAGGGTGACTGAGTGCTGGCACAGGTTACCTGGAGAGCTTGTGAAGTCTCCCTCCTTAGAGATATTCAAAAGCTGTCTAGACATGGTCCTGGGCGACTGGCTGTAGGTGACCCTGCTTGAACAGGGGGGTGGACAAGATGACCTTCAGAGGTCCCTTCCAACCTCAACCATAGAATCATTAAGGTTGGAAAAGACCTCTAAGATCATCAAGTCCAACTGTCAACCAACACCAGTGTGCCTCCTAATTCTGTGATTCTGTGAAGAAGAGCTTGGGAGCAGGGCTTTTATTTTCAGATGGGCACTTGTGACATAATCCTGGGATCGCGTATTTTGCAATATCCTGTTTTGTCCTTTATTTTTTTGATTGTTAGCTTTATATTATACTGCTATGAAAGCTTTTGAACATTTTGTGAACACCTGCTGGAGGAATAGAAGAAATAATGGTGGAAACCAGCTCAATGGAAATATCACAATGTAAAAATTAGGCTTGATTTAATTACAGAACTTCTTTAATAAATTAACATTGTCCTAGAAGACTTGGAATTAATTTTGTTATGTAATAGAAACTTGTAAATGATTGCCAAGATACTTTTAGATTATTACAGCCAAATCAGGCTGTTCTACTTTGTACGTTCTGTAACAAGCTTCTGTAAGTATTATATTTAGGGCTTATATTCAAGGCTAAAGATGAGAAAACAAACAAGCAAAAAGGATGTCTTGTCATTGCATGTTCTTGTATCATATAGCTGTGAACACATCATCTTTATGCAGGTGCAAAAACTAAAACCTCTGCCTCAGTTTTGAGGAGGAAAGCCTGTTGATAGGGATGCACGCTAAGCAAATCAATGTGATTTGGCTCCCACTGAAAAGTGCACTTCACTAGATATGGCGCAGAGTATGAAATCAAGTGACAGAGACATCCTATAACAGAAGAAACACTGCATTAGTATCTTCTGCATCACTTGGTCTATTCCTTATTGTACTTTGCTAAAAACGTAGGGAAAAGTAGTAAATCCTTACTTTCCTGAGTAAAGAGAAAGGAAGGAAAACAACTGTTCTGACTTCCTAAGTAAGATTATTTTGCAGTCTCTTTTTTTTTTTTTCTTAAATTGTTTAATTAATTAAATTTCTCTAGGAATGCTTGAAATGCTAGGTGCATGGGATAAAAGCATAATAAAGTTACCACATGCATTTGATTTCTTAGTGCAGTACTACATTGAAAGTTCTAGTAGGTCAAAGCATAATGCCATCATTGCAGCCTGCTTTAGACAAACCTCAAATAGTTTTCTGAAACTGCTTCGCTACCGATTTTATTTATTAAAAAACAAAACAAACCACCAACAAACTAGTCTTAATGTGTTACTTTTTCTTTCAAGTGACAGCAGAATGAAAGCTTGAATGTATTTGTGCATATCTAGAGATTAATTTGCAGCATTGTTGTATGAGGATTTTACAGGTCTGCATTTTCAGGTGTTCCAAATATTACATTTTATGACTTTACTGAAAGTTGAGATATGCCATGGTGTGACTTTTATATTACAAAAAGTATAGAATACCATGATAAAAGAAGTGATTTCACACTATTTTAGAAGTGTATTTGTTGCAATACAAAGTTTCTGTGTCTGTCTGGGTTAAAAAGATGAGCAGCGTATAGGAAGTCATATTTAAGTTTATTCAATTAAAGCATATGTTATGCTGTGTAACCAAACTTATTTTTATATTTTTAAGAGATCAAATTGGTTGTCAGTGTCATTTAATAGCAGCAACTTCTATTCACAGTGTGTTAGAACAGCACAAACTGACAAAAGAACAGTGGGAAGAAAGAATACAGAACTGGCATGAAGAGCACAGGGGAATGTTAAGGTAATTACTTAGAAAATGTTCCAAGACCTTTAAGGGTTTTTTCATTATTATTATTATTATTATTAGGATGTATTTTGGGAGAAGTTATATTTGTTGAAAACTGCTTTCTTTTATTCTGACCAGTGTGGGCAGTTATCAAAAACTTCCATGAAAGCTGTGGTGAGGGTTGAGTTTCCAGTTAGGTTACCTACATGATTTCTGGTAAGGTTGTCAACTGCCTTTGTCTGCAGTTCCCTGCCTCTAGAATATACTCATTGTTTCCTTAGCTTACGGGGTGAAAAGACAAAGAGTGGTGATTGAACTATACTTGGGTATTAGGGTGTAGAACTCTACCAGTATGTGAATCAACGTACACATGAATTTCAAAGAAGAGAGATTTAATTCCTAACTAAATTTTACACTAATTAGTTATTCTGCAGTTCCCTTATTCTTACAATGTACTTTTGATTTGTCTACACTATGCCTTTTTTTTTTTTTCTTTCATCAGGGAAGATTCTATGATGGAATACCTTAAGATAGCACAAGACTTGGAAATGTATGGAGTCAACTATTTTGAAATAAAGAATAAAAAAGGAACTGAATTGTGGCTAGGAGTTGATGCTTTGGGTCTGAATATTTATGAGCATGATGATAAGTAAGTGGCTAATACTCATTTTGCAGTTTTGTCCTAGGAGATCCTATTTGAGATTATACAAAACCCACCTTATTGTGTGTTCAATAACATGTAGCAAAACAGGTTCTCAAAGACCTTCTTATCTATGTAAGAGAGAGAAAAAGAGAGATAGATGTTAACTGCCAGAATATTTGAATTGTAAAGATTAAATAGAGATGC